>OMOT01028413.1:7726-25255 GCA_900312575.1 Acanthochaenus luetkenii | reverse complement strand
CAGCTTTATAATTTCAAGAGGGAATTTATTATAGCTTTTGTTTTCAAAAACGTTATTTATCTTTATCTATTTTGTAATCATTTAGCACATGTAAGTCTCTAATTAAGGCTCATCTTATTTTTTGTAACGTATGTCATAGACCAGGCATAGACCATTGCTTCGAGTGGCAACAACGGAATACAAGCCAGATTTGAAGAGGATTGTTCAAGGCAAGGAATGCCAGAAGTCCCACTAAGTAACATGCATAGTAAAAGAAAAACGCTATTGTAAATTATTATATTTTTGTTTGTGGACTTGGTTGAACTGAGAGTTTGTCTGTGTGAGACAGTGCACACAATGTTCATTGCTGAAAATGACTGGCCTGTGGTCTTAGTACTGTAGGAGTCAATTTCAGTCATTATCATGTTGGTGTGTGACATTTACAATAAATCTAGCTGAGCAAAGGTGTGTGTGTGTGTGTGTGTGAGGAAGGGATAGGGTGATGTTCATGTGTGCCCATGTGTATGATGTGGCTCTTTGCGGTAACACAGTAAAAAATTGTCTCTCTCTTGGTCCCTGACTGGTTGGCCACCCCTGTCATAGACGAACGTGTTAGTCACTGATTCGCCTCGGAAGAGTGAGCGAAATTTCCCGAGCCTTATTAAAATATCATACTTAAACAAAATGGCGTTCATAATTATGTTTGTGTTATGCCATGAAACAGGTGTATTTATCTAATGTTTCAATAAAGCTTTGATTGAGAAAAAAATAAGCATTTTTTTTATTTTCTAATTTTTAGCTGTATCGTTATCGATTGATCGATTAGTCATTCATTAACTTTGGCGACTTATCGATCAAGGAAATCCCCTAGAATTTGCAACCCTAGTATCGATGCCCTTTGAAAAGTATCCATTTCAAAGTTATTTTTAATCCAAAATGCGTCACTCAAGCGTCAGTTTCACTATGAGGTGGGAAATTCCCCAGTTCCAGGAAGGCAGCCTTACAATCTCCAAGAAGTGAAGCAGCAGTCATGAAGGGGCTTTAGTTTCATGGACTTCACAGTTTACAATGTCCAGAGGTTTTACAACTGTCTTTCAACATGTTCCACAAAAACAAACAGATTTCTTGCACTATTTTCAAAGGCAATTTCAATTTCTGATTGTTGGTTTACTTTTACTTATTAATTAATATATGGTCGTTTCTCTTCTGATACACTGCTGTAGTGTGTTGGTCATGTTAAATAAAAATATTTAGATTTAGCTACTTTATTGTCATTATACCTTAGTACAATGAAATTGTGTTGACTGCTCTCTTTTCACAAAAAAGGGCATTTATGTAACTGCTTTGGGGTTAATTCGTAATGTAAACATTGATATTTTAATAATGCACCATGTTAGAGGGTTCCTTGTACAATTTACAGCATTAGTTCTCTGAGAATGTCTTTCATATCCAATCAAAATTGTTATTATAACTGAAACATCCCCAACCGAATAGATATTGAATCGAATCAAATTGGGCCCTAGTGAATCGGAATCGATTCAGGAAATCAGTGGCGATACCTAGCCATAGAGGCATGTGGTTATTTTGTATAGACACATTCTTCATCAAATTTACAGAAAACATACTATGTCATGATATATATAATTATCGTGATATTAAATTACCCATATCATGATAGAAGATTTTGTCCATATCGCACAGCCCTAGGCCTTAGATCCCATCAAAGCTCCAATAAAGCCCTTTGTTTTCCCAAAAACAAAGCTTTAGGGAGCTGGGGCTACATCTAATGTTGCCTCGCTGATGACATTGCATCTATGCTGCTGCACGCACAGATCATGTAGCTCTTCAGAATAAAGGTTCCTCAGCAATATTCTGAAACCTGTCAGAGAAAAGGGCTAGTCACAATAGTTTGACTTCTGCACATTTTTCCTAAGTCTCTAAATGGCTGAAGACAGAAGAATCAGCCTCTTGCATACATTGCAAGAGATCATATCCCGCCACGATCTCCCGTATTTTACTGTGCATTTTGTAGTTGTTTTATAAATCCTTGTTAGAGGGGCTCTCCAGGTGAGGATTTTGAAAAACCATTTCCTCCCAAAGTGCTGTATCCTGCTGTATCCTGTGTGGCTGTCCACTTACTTACAGTACTTACTTACACACACACACTCTGTTTTTCTCAGAATACATTTTGAGTTTACATTTATTTTATAAACCAATTGAAGAAATACGCCTGGACAGTGATTTAAAAAAGAAAACAGTGTGATGTCTCTATTATACAACACACACACACACACACACACACACATACACACCAGTGTGATACTGAATGGAGACTGTAGCTTCACAGAAAGTCAATTTTTTTTTCTCTCTAACTGCGCCGGCTAAATGCTGACTGCTGAGAGACTGTGAGCGAAGAGCCCACAAGTGTCTCGGCTATATTGATGTTTTAATTACTTGACTCATGAATGCTAATTATATAACTGCTTACCTAATGCTTGAAATGCCAATAGCAGCATCAAGTGTCTTTTATTTATTTATTCCTCAGCCTTAAAAACACTTCATTTCTATTCACACGGTTTCTGTGGGGAAAAAAACTATAAAAGCAAGATAAGGGACCATATGCAATGATACAGTAGTATATGAAGGGTTTCAAATATGATATATCTGTTCTGGAAAATATGTCTGCTACCTGAAATTCATTTATCAATATTCTCAAAATAAGCACGACTCCATCTTCAATGGTGTTACTTAAAAATAAAGGTCTTACGTTACCTCACAGTGTTACATTGTGTGTTTTATTTCAATGGCAACTAGGGTTGTGCAATATGGACAAAATCTTCGATCACAATATGGGTAATTAAATATCACGATAACAATATATATAGTGATATAGTACGTTTTCTGTAAATTCAATGAAAGTCTATACAAAATAACCACATGCCTCACATTTTTATTTCATACAAATTGGATCGTTTTATTCAAAATATGGTGGTGAAACATGAATTGATTGCCGTTTTCGTATTTTTATTTCCTATTTCTCCCTTAACACAAAACTGGGAAATAAGATGAACAAAAAGTGTAAAAAAAAAGGTGCATTTTCATTTGTGAACTTCAAACTAATCCAAACATTATTTTTATTAGTCACAGCCCGGTATGACTGCAGTCAAGTGAGCCGTCTCTTGTGAAACTATGGTATGTTAGTATATTTCGTCATATCGAGCAGCCCTAATGCCAACAATCATTGTCTAACGGGTATCAATTTATTAAAATGTACATCTCATTTAGGAATCAAACTCTTCATATGGAGATTACAGACGACCGTGTTCATTATTTTGATACAGATTGTAGTTTCTTATCACTATATTGATAACTAACGCATATGAGAGTATTGGTCTGCGAGCTTTCAAGGCATTGTGATGTTTTGTTTTTAATGATGCCAAGACCTTCATGGGTTGAGAGAGATGATCAATTATCACTCTGCCTTGCAGCTAATTAAAGGCCTCATCTCCCAGCTCATCGCTCTACTCAGCACTAACATAACTTCTCACAAGGACACCTGAAAGTGATGATGGGCTCCACTTGGAATTGTGTAAACAAAAAGCAGTAGCGCAGAGCAAACAGGACACAGCGTCCTTGTGACATACAGCCTGTCATCATCAGTATCTCTGTGTGTGCCTGGGAAACTGGTGTTCCTTTGGCTTCCTTCAGGGCTCCAGGTCCCTTTGACTCAGTGATCCTATAAGCCTGCTTGCGTATCTGTCTATAGAAGCGTTGCATTTTGATCATCGGCACAGACAGCTGTTGTGCAGCCAATGGAGGCATCTGTATTGTCAGATTTCCTTTGCACTTATTTTCCTTCCATGCACCTTTTTATAGGTCCTGGCTCAGCATTTCAAATGATTATGCTGTTAGTGGAAACCATTGTTTATTTTGTAACCTCTCCAAGGTGATGAAAATCAGCAGCTCCTATTGCTAGATGTTCAAAGTGCAGTGGTGCATTTTTAGCCTGAGTGGCTCAGCCCTGTTATTGTTTTTCAGTCTGTACCTAAGACATATTCCCTTTTGACCAGCCCATCTCAAATCAAATTTCACCTTATGTTTCAGGCTTATCTTTTTATGTCATACAAATGAAGATTTAACATAATCTATTGAATGTTTTGCTGGTCCTATTACGTCTTTTGAAGATTGATGCTACAAGTGGGCATCAGCTGCTTGGCCCCTATGGTCCAGATCACATTTCTGATAATTGAATCAGAGAGAAGCCGCTGGCAGCCAATCAGGGTGTGTATAGCGGAGTCCTTCAAGGGACAGTTGTGCGTAATCAGTTTATAACCTGAAAGTGTGAGTAAGGTGTATGTGGAAGTGGGTGGATGGGTGTGGGAGGGTTGGTTAGATGCTCTTTTAGCAATAGCAATTCGCCGGTTTGTCAAAATCTTGGGTCAATTTACTTTTTTGGTAATATGGGAACTGAAAATACAGGTGTATTTGAAAAACATTAGAAATGCGATCAAACCTTTTTAATAGCCTCAAAATAACAAAAGTAATGTGCAACTATATACTATAATGTCTGACCTCTATAAAGAGTTTCAGAGACAGTGAAAACATATTTCAGTCCATCAAATCCCAGTGTGTACAAAGGCAGTGGTGGGGTGACTGGGGCTTTAATTTACCATAGAATAGATGTTGGCTTACTTGCAAGGTTTCTTATTTTGTCTTCGGTGTACTGTTCAGTCTGTTCAGTCTGTTCGGATGTTTTATGCTCGGATAGAATTTGATTCTCTCGCTGCGGAACGTCAAAGACCTGAATTATGGTGCCTTCCAAGCTGTAATCTTCCTGCGCAGGTAAATCAGGCTTGCTTGACTGGCCTGCAGATTAGAACCCGTGGTGCAGTATGGTTGAACATTTCCTTAGCTTAATTTCCCCCACAACCTGAACGTCTTTGCTAGGAATTCAGTGGAATATTATAAGCGCATCCCACAGGCCCTTTGTGGTCTCCTGTGTGCGTTCATCTCTGCCAGAGATGGGAGAAATGTCAAGCACAGACATCAATATCACCTGGGTCTCTGAGTGCGGCTTTCTTCAGGGAACCAGAAAATGGATGACAACATGAGAGCCCATCTTGTTTCGTTATAGCAGCCCTTTTAAGCACAGATCTACCTGTCTGTGTCAGACGGAGGCTGGTGAGGTTGATGGCTGGCCCGGTTGAATGCCAGAGCAGTGCAGGAAGCGCCCTTGTACCTCTACACTTACACAAACCTGTTCACTTTTGCTCTTTGCCTGATGTTTTGTAACTGTGCTCTTGCTGCCCAGTGAGAGATTCATTTTCTCGAAATGTTACAATTTTGGTTGTTACAAAATTGAAGCATAGTGTGAATAATATACAGTATGTCAGAGTAGCTAACGTAGTAATTTGGACATGTTTTAAGTAATTTTACACTGCTGTGGCAATGTGGTACACGGGTTGCGACAGTCAACATATTAGTGTGTTATGTTTGTATGGGATTATGCTGATTATGCTGCCGTTTTCTTAATTCTGATGAATAATGGTGCATTTGTTACGATCAACGGTATGCAGATTGTGACTCACACCTTCAAGTAAGTGGATCATTATTTTGATAACTATGATTAGCTGTCTCAAATAATTAAGGCACTTGTACGTTACTATGGCTACAATGACTACAATGACTAATAATGACAGTAAAGTCTAGACTGTGATTTTCTTGGCATGAGATACTGGGGATGATTGTTAGATGTTTGATGTCTTTTGACCCATTGTTCACTGAGGTGTCCAAGAATGCCATACACTTCCTGAACTATTCGAAGCATCCCAACCACTTTATCAAAGTCACTCCAGTCTTGTTGAAGTCTACAAGATATTAACTCTAATTTCATAATGCCCAGAATACTAACATACGTCTTTTCATAGCATATATACTGTATGTTCCATACCAACGTGTTCTTTCCGTGCCGTACTGTTCATGACATCTGTACAGAGCTTTAGATGTTCTCGGTGGATTCCTATGACCTAAGCAGGAATCCTGGAAGGGCACTTTGTTTGCAAGGATGGAAGGAGCGCAGTGCTTTGGTCCAGAGCCAAACGGCTTACATGTCTAAGCCCCGCCTTCTCTGGAGCAGAATTAAGTCATCCTGTAGAGGAGGATTTGCTGGAAGGCGTAAGCAAATTATTATTCAACTGAGCTCCAAAAGGTTGAGCTCCTCATCAAAGATTTCATTTTGGCTAACCTACAAATCTTGTTACATTTATAGCATGGCACAGCAATTTAGCATAATTGAGTGTAATAACTAGATACTAGTATTGAATGGTTCATGCCCGAAAGTTATAGTTCTTGGAAATGGTGGCATTTAGCCATTGATTGCTTATTTGGTTCTTCTCTCATCTGGGAGCCCTTTCTTCAGTTTAAAGAGGCCTACTGGACTCTGTTGTGTTTGTCACCCCATTTGTTTCTGCAACCTTCAGAATATCAGCCGCATGTCACAATTAGGCCTTATACTAGTGCTGCAGCTCTGGCCACTGGGGAGCTGTAGACACATGGTACTGTTTTGTTTAATGACAGTGTGTGTAGCAGGGCCTAGAAGGAGGGAGGCCTGGTGGGCAGGCAGATCGTCACACACTGATTAAAAGGAAACTCATTGAGCCCAAAGGTTTCGTGCCATCTGAGGTGCAAAGGGAGAATCTGCATGAAGCATTTTGCACAAACTGTAGCGCTGAGTATGCAAACCTCGGCCTTACCCAAATACTTAACTTTTTGCATCAACATATAGATAGAGATCTGATTTGCCTTTTATACTAGGGTGGGAATCAACAGAGGCACCACGATACAATAATATCATGATACTTGAGCCATGATACAATATTATTGTGATTTTTGGTTGCGACTTGCTGAGTATTGCGATAGGATATATTGCAATTTATTACCTTTTTTGACTTCAAATTATGTCCCCAAAGGAAAACTTGGCTCTACTTTGGAGAACGTGAGACAGCAGTTTCCAGTCCTCTGAGATAATGTGCTGTTATAGTCACATAGCAATCCACTGCCCTTGATGTCCACGCATCGCAGGTCAATGCAACTTTAACTTAAAGCTTCACTTCTCTGGTGTGTGTTTTAATATACAAATGATGCCTTTGGTTAGTGCAGGCTGTTCTGGTTTTGTGTTACACTGTAGGACGCAGAGTAAAACCAGGCTTCTGTCTTGGTAGCAGAGCTGCCCTATTATCTGTGCCCACCAGGAAGCTTCCACTTAATTTCTTAGTGGAATTCCGGTCTTCCGGTTCTCATTTGTAAAAAATGCACTTGTAGATGCCTTCTGGGCAAGAGCACTGAGTCTAGTAAATAATGTTGAATCTGCTGTGATGTTGTTCAGATCCATCAATGATCTATATCTGTGTTAGAATCACTGAATTGTTAATATGGATCACATGTTACAATATGTTTAGTTTTTTTAACAGTTGAAACTAGATGTTATTGTGATAGGAACTTGAGTAGAGAAAGCAATCCGCTGTCTGCTGTTGTTTGGTGGAAAATAAGGAATGGTTTGGTTGCTCCAGGATTAAGGAAGTGCTCCCTTCCTGACAGGAAGTGTTTACAACTTGGTGACATTCCCTTTTTAACTCGGCAAGTCTACGCTCGCCCCTCTGCACAGGCTGGGAATGTTGACTGCTGTGTCCTTGCTAAACTATAACCAGGGATAATGTCCTCTCCTGTTTCGACTTGAGCAATCTGGATGTCGGAAATAGTGACAAATGCTGACAGCACATAGCTGTTTGTGGGCTCCACTGAGAGCTTTTTGTGAGGACAGATTGGAGAGTCTCCCTCACCCTTCCCATTTTAGCCTCTCTCGCCCTTTGCTGTCCTGTTCAGAGAGGTGGGAAGCCACGTAGCCATAGCAGTGGTATGGGACTCCACCCTACTCACTCTATTGTCAGTCTAGGGGACGTGCTGGGACCTCAGTACATACTCACCACACGGAGGCTATCTGAGGCCACGGTGCTTCCGACCGCAATCAAGTCATCCTCGCATCAAAATTTCTGGCTTTGTTTATGGCCTGGCTGTGGCTTGTTTTCCTCCATGCTCTATGAATCACACTCCCAAATCAAAGCCTCTGTCCCAGTGGATCTCCTCATGTTGTTTCATGAAGCCCTACTTTCATAATTGTGTCTCTTGTATGAACCATGATAAACAATGGTGTTTTTGCCTGTGCCTCGTGGAAGCAAAGTCACGTGTGTGTGTGTATGCCTGAGTTAATGTGTGGCTATAGTGTATGTGCGGGCATACTTGTGTGTCTGCTGGGCAAAGCAATCTACTTCCTCTTTCTTCAATTGAATGACTAATCAGTGTTTCCATAATCATTGTAACTGTATTGATGAGGGAAATCGGTGTATCCTGTGTGAAGGACAAATCGCTCATTCACCTGGGCACAGGATTATCATATGTTCCAAATACCAACATTCCATTGTAGTACCAGAATTATTCTCGACTCTGGTACCGCACCACTGCTGACAGTATGTAGCAGAAACGCTGCTAATAAATCTATCACAGACGTATGGGGACAGAGGAAGGAAATTGGATTTTGTCAAGCGTGTCGTCAAGTACTTAATCTTGAATATCTGTCGCATATTAAGGGCACCTTCATAGGGTGCAACCATCTCCCTCTTCTTCTAAGTAGCTGTGGAGTGTGTTTCAGTGAGGAAGTCCTTAAGGACAAGCCGGGGTATTTGTTGTGCTCCACTGTATTGGGTATCAAACCAAAAGAAGATGCATTCTTTCATCAGGAGAAGGGACGACTGGCAATCGCACCTTTGAAAAGATGGACACAGCTTGGCCTGTTTACACTGCATCCCTTGGTTCAATCTCATGCTTATGTTTGTGTCTCTTCGGTTTGGAATGAGTATAGAATAAAACGTTTTAGTAGCATCTCCCCAGTTATATGTGTGGGATTTATATGATGCACTATGAGACACAGGACACTTCTGCATAGAAGGTCACTGTGAGAGTAGTGAAACGGGGATAAATGACTTCAAAGTTTATCTAATGTCCTGACAAACATATTGATGGTACAGAAGTGGCTAGTATATCATTTAGTAGATGTGGCGGGTATAACTTATGTTATGAAATTCTAAACCGTTGTCATAACCTTTGGCCCTTTTAAAAGACACAAAATGTAATTGTTGTTACTGCTATTTGCCTTGAATTGTAACCTGACAAGCCCTGGTGGAGAGAGGGGGAAAAATGTCCAATTGTGGCAAAGGCATTTATTTAACAGCCAAAATGACCAGCTGCTTAATGAAGGGGAGATATTATACATTTCTATTTAATCTGTACATCAAAATGAAGATGCCACAACAACAGACACATTTATGGTTATACCGTACCATTGGCCTATTGTTGTTGAGTGGTCAGGTTGGAAATTCTGGGGTGAGATGTGTGGTAAATGTAAGCCAAAGTGCAGGTGTGTAGATGCTGACCCGATGGCAACTTTGCATGTTGGCGGCTCCAAATGGCAGCGTGAGGTAACTGGAAAATTGCAACTTCAATACCCAGAAATTGCGTTGTCAGTAAACTGCACACAGCATGCTCTGGTTTACCAACCCGGACAGTCTGTGATGCTTTATACCAAAGGGGCAAAATATTTTACATTGGTGGGTCCAGCTTTCTCTGGACTGACCTCACTCACTGCTGTTTAAGGGACAGTTTGTATTTCACTCTTAAGTTTAGATTTGTCACTTCCTGTAGGCGGAGAAATGTCTGTACCCAAAACCAGAATTTTATTTAGGCAAATCTGTGGGGTTTAAATTAGTGGGGATGGGACCACTTTGTGATTTATGCCGATAAGTATTACCAAGTGCATCTCTAATAGCAATAGGGGCCATAGGCGCCGATTCCGTGGGTGCTTCCGGGCCCGAGCACCCACGGAGAAGGCCGAGCACCCACGGGAATAAAATGCACTTGATAGGGCTACTGTATATTAGGGATGGCCAGAACTAGGCTTTCCGAAACACCGAGACAATTGAAACAATTGTGACGAGGCTTCACGAAGCGCTCGAAACACTAGGCGACAGTGACGTCGTTGTCTTATAAAAGTATTTTCACATAGTAAACGTAAGACTCCGTATTCGTGCGGTAGCCCGTAGGTCTTGCAGTCAAGAGTAGTTTTGAAGCGTGACATCGAACCCAAGCTTTAGCTTCTTAAGACTTTGACAAAACTGTGGTTCATTGAATGATTTAGGACCTGTGAGACAATAAACTGATCATGTAGAAAACATGCAAGGACAGAGATCTGGTGGCTCATTAGAGATCTGGTGGCTCATTAGAGGTCGTTAGACGGCTCGTAATAGTTTCATGAGTTTCAAACGTCATTAGCCACGTGACAGTGTTTCGAAACGTATCCCTCGACCTATTCAAAGTCAACCAAATATTTAACACTCATCACGACATGTATCATAATAATATGATGTACAGAAAACATGTTTAAGGTGGGGACAGGTGATGTGTGGTGAAGGTTTTTTGAAATGTTGGCAAATATTGGCAAAAGCTTGGGTTCGATGTCACGCTTCAAAACTACTCTTGACTGCAAGACCTACGCGCTACCGCGCGGCTACGGACGCTTACGTTTACTAGGTGAAAATACTTTTATAAGACAACGACGTCACTGTCGCGTAGTGTTTCGCAATAAACTAGGCTCTCGCTAATGTTTGGTGGGGGTGGGGCATTCAACTGTTTTGAGCACTCACCGGCAGAAACATAAATCGGCGCCTATGATAGGGGCAGTTCTATCAAATTCTATGAATTGTATTTACAGCTACATACGGTCTCCTGTATCAGCATTATGCTATTGTGGCTGTATGACGGATGCTTCAGTGGTTCTAAGGCATTGGAATGCAGATGAAATGAGGATACTGTCTCTAAAGAGTAACCTATTAGTAACGTCCTTGCAGGTCTAGAGTTTTTATTTTGGAACTTAATGTGCACTTCCCTTTATCATGGTTGCCTGGGAACTTATAATGAGCATTGTGCATGAACACTAGACATCTGTGTGCATGTGTGTGTTTTCTTGAGTGTATACGCGTGTGTGTGTGTGTGTGTATGTAATTATGACAGATGAGTGAACTGAACAATTGTGAGCTTTAACACCGTAACCCTACCTCCTGTATAGGGGAGTAGGTGGGGGCTGTCCAGCTGCACATAATGTGTCATGCACTCCTTTACTTTCAACAGAAAATATCAAGCACTGTTCTGACTCCACTATATCATGCATTGCCTATGTTTTCCCCACTTGACACTGAACTGCGTTGCATGGTATCAGTGTCACTGTTGCTGCTGCGTCTGGAAGTGTTCCCTTGCAACACATGATCAATGACAGACTAAATCACTTGTGCCGAAAGACCCGGCTTTACCCCGGCTGCCGTGCGAATGCCGCCCCACATTGGCAAAAGTGCAGAGATCTGAAGAATCAACATTTTATGTGGTCTGAATCCTAAAGGGGTGGGTGGTGGTGTAATAATTAAGTCGGCACAAAGAAGCGAGTTGTTCTTTGAACAACACGGATGCGTGGAAGGGAGACACATGTGCAACTGATGGCTGAGCACATTGATGTGCCAAGGGGGACGCTACATCTAATCCTTAAAACATACACAGTAAAGCTTGTTGCGCACACCCCTTATAAATCCTGAGCTTGCTAAAGGCAGCTATTATTGTTGAGAAAATGCAGCTTTGAGGCTGAGTGGAAAGAAAGGAGAATAAGAGGGACATTTTGATAGGCCAGTTTGTCATCAGGTCATGCACGTTCCCCTGTGGGGACACTATGACTAATCTACCATATATTTGATTGTTTTTGTTGATTCACAAGGATGTGTAACATGCTTTACTAACGTTGGAATGCTGAGTTTGATAGCCGCTCCAATTAGGATGAAAGCAGAGCAGATTGATTCATCTGGAGATTAACATGATTTTTGTTTTCCTCGTGTAAATTGCTCTTCATTGGTGGTTGGACTCCAGTAGCTTTTGACTGATTGTGAAAAAGCATCTGCATGGCAAACCTAATAATGTGCCTAGCTGCCTCTGCTGATTCCTAAGTATGCATTGAGAGGAGGCACATCACTCTGAATGCTGAATGCTCGAGCAGCAACCGTGTTTCTCAGGAAACGTTTCAATAAAGTTTCATTAATGTCAGGGTTGCATGGTGGGAAAAGTGCTCCTGCACGGTCTCTCCATCTGCCTAATTTGTTTGAGAGATATAGAACCCAGCAGGGCTCAGTCCTCACAAGGGGCTTTCATTGAATTGTAACCAGATTTGCACTTGCTTCTTAGAAACACAAAGGTATCTTATTGATAGTAAATGCATTATGTCAACGGAGATGCTGTGATCATTTCTGTTTAAATAAATTGCCTTCGAGGGAATGTTTCTTGCCAGGATGTTCTTTTTAGAAGATTGGGGCCCGGTTATCTTCAGATGGCTGCAACACAGCATTCGTCCTGTGTTTATAAACGAAGATAAGAGCTATCAGCCGAGGCGGTTGAAGGAGTTGCTGCTTGCAGAATGTTGCTTTTAGCTAAATATGTGTCCGTCTAACGGGAGTAAACATATGAATGGCAGTCTGTTCAGCAATACTCTTCTTTTCTTTGTTTTAGTAAATTGAAAGATACAAGATACGGTCTCTTCTCCCCTGCCCTCTTCCTTTCAAATCTGCTTTCATTCCTTGAGATTGTGGCATGTTTTCTTTTTTCCGTTACACTGAAGAACAAAAGAGCAACGGCTGCAAAAAGTGCCCCTTTTGAAACGCCTTCATGCAATCGAGCATTGAGTTGTCATGAGATATAAATCACACACGTCAGTCCTCTTTTAAAAAAATGGTTCTTTCCCCCTATTCCTCCTCCCTCATTCTGCAGCCTGCTCACTGTTCTGGTGGTCTCAGAGGGGCATCAGACCCCGACACGTTCAATCCTTCCTGGACAAGCCATGACATTTATATCACATTCCTGTCTACAGTCATTCAGCGGGGCTTTTTAGGTGGCTGACACTGAGCCTAGTCATTATTTTCATCAGCGTGTATGTCTATGGGTGTTTGTCTGGTCAGGGCCTGGTGAATCCTTCGGTCTACTGTTATTGTGCATTTACTACAAGTTGTTCATGATTTAAAAATGCCAACAATGGAAATGCATCGAAAACCTGGCTTACTCAAAATGCAAGTAATATAATAATATACAGTATTTCCTTATTATTATAACCACATCTCAAACCATGTGATCAAATCATATTATTCTACTTGTGACGCTCTGATGCCAGACCCGTTCTCCCTCCATTAGGAGTGGAGGAGGGGAATTGTAGCCTGTATTTTCTCACTTCTAATGGAAGACTGGGGCCCAGTTCAATTGTAATCCTAGAAGCTCTAGTAGCGTGGAATGTCGAGCCAAAGTGGCAGGTGCCTGTTTTAGCCTCCCTCCTTTGCCAATGTTCTCCCTCTGTTCCCACTGATTTGAAATCCACTTCATTGCCTGAGAGTAGCAATGCATTTTAAGATGTTTCTCTTCCCATCGCAAGCTGCCAAAGCACTGGCAGGTGGAAGACATGGCCAATCACCAGATCCTGGCGTGGCTCTGGAATGAGGGTAACTGAGTGAGTTTGCTCTCTGTGCTGAAGACCAGTAAAAGTCCCAGCTACCACACAGGGACATGCCCTAAGCCTGTGGGGTGGCTTTGTGAGAATCTTAAGGCTTACATCCCCGCTTAGCGAAAACCTAATATATTGAGGCGCTGCAGTCTTGTGCTCAGGGTGAACTTTACTTTCATGACAAGTGTGGCTTGGCTGCAGTCCTGACACACCCTGGCACGCCAGAAGGCAGATGGTGTGTCCCCAGGCGACGCCCCCGCTCTCCAGCACCCCTCTCTCCACGTCCCTATGCTCCTCCTGCTGTCCAGTAGTCATTAGTGCAGAGGGACAGGGAGGAGGAACACATCGGTTCAGTTTGGAACTATTAACCACCTCCTCCACCCACACATGAGCCAGGTCTTAGGATTGGGGCGATGGTAGCCTAGAGAGACAGTCTGGTGGACAGATTGTTTGACAGTTCAAATCCCCAGATGTGCTGGGAAAATCTGGGCAGGTTAAAGTGAATAACATTCTCCCCTCCCTTATAACTGCCGTCTAGGTGCCCTAAAGCAAGGCAGCAAGGCAGTTAACCACCAGCTGCTCCAGTTGAGCCGTTCATTGACCAGCAGTAGAAGACTATAGTTGTACAGCTCACAGGTTTGTAAAGGTTTGCTAGCTCAGCAAAACTTCACTTGATAAGAAAAAAGTTGAAAGTACATAGCACTCCTAAAATGCGACTTTTAAACAATTAAGACATGCATAATGAGACATTTCGTAATTAATTAATGGTTTTGCTTTTATAGAGGCCCAAGATGAGCCTCATGAGTCAAAGTGAAAGTGAAATATCTT
Organism: Acanthochaenus luetkenii; assembly: GCA_900312575.1. Lineage (NCBI taxonomy): Eukaryota > Metazoa > Chordata > Actinopteri > Beryciformes > Stephanoberycidae > Acanthochaenus > Acanthochaenus luetkenii. The sequence continues at coordinate 10,821 of OMOT01028413.1, read as the reverse complement.
TATTGTGACCAATGTCTTTTTTTTTCATTTTCAATAAACCGTAAGTAGCTCAGGCTGTAAGACTGAAACTGGCTGTCATTTGTGTCTGGCTGAGATGTGGAAAGAAGAAATCTACACATCATACGTATTATGGAGCCTGATCATGGTTGTATCTACTCACCTCACCATCTGCCCTCTGGAATAGTAAGTCGCTTTGGATAAAAGCGTCTGCTAAATGCCGTAATGTAAATGTAATGTAATGTAATGAATAGTTACATTACCGGTACTCTGTGCTATAAAGAGATTTCACTGCCAGATTACTAAATATACATATGCCTGTAATATGTCAATCTTTTTTTGTTGTGCTTCTGATGATGAGCCTTTGCAACCCTATACTCCGTTTTGATAGTTTGGGAAGGTAGTTAAACACCTAGGTTTGAGGAACAGACGCCACTTGTTGACAGCAAGGCTGTTGCATGTGTGGCCTTAGCTAAGGGCTGAGCAAAGCAGAGCGTTATCTTCCACATAATCACAGGTCTGATGCTATCACATGCCCCGCCCTTTATTTGTCCCACATTAACACTTGTGTCAACAGGAAAGGCAAAGATGATGTCATGTGTTTGGAATGGGTTTATACATAAGCGATCACTATTATTCAATCCCACGCATTCCTCAAAACATGCCCAAGCTTCCTTCAGCTCATGAAAGTGTATGAAGTGGTAGAAGCCCAAGGTGTGAGCACTGCAAACGCCTAAAAGTGTAGCCTCACTAATGGCTGGGCCTGCATGTGGGTGAACACTAAGCACTAGATTGCCTCGTTATGCGCACCTTTAACACGGCCATGGACAAGACGCCAGTATACACACAGAGATACATAGAAACACCAGTAGTGGCTGTATAGAATTATGCTAGAGAGTCACGTGATCTGTTGTCTATAGGATGAGGAGATCGACAAACGTCTGCGTTAAGGAGAGGAAGGGGGAGGGGAAAACAACTTTTGTGATCTGAAGGCTCGAATCTCCGTGTCAGCTGGGAAAATCTGGGTGGGGAAAGTGAATGAGTAGCACTTCAACTACTTGAGCCCAATTGCTCCACGTAGCAGCTCAGTGGCTGAGAAAAGAAGACTTTGGTTCTTCCAGGAAGCTCCCAGGTGTGAATGTGTGTAACTATGAATGTGAAGCATGGCAATGCTGAAAAAAGAGCACGCATTCCCAGCAACAGCCTTCCATGGATAAATGCAGCATTAAAGATGTTTTATCATATATTATGGCCACTGGTTTCTAACCTCGAGCCACTCTGCTACAGTGTGTGGACCACAGACAGATGGTCACTGGCCGCCTTCCCTGCCATTTAAGTGATTCATATGTTTATTTAGTCAGGGTTACTTATTATTAGGTTTGGACCGTGTTTGCAATGACTGTCTGAGGTGCGTTTTGGCACACGGGAAGATTACTGATGGCTGAGCTTCCACGAAACAAGGTGTGACATACGTGGCTGTGATGCATCATTTGTAATGAGCTTTCGGGTCTCCGGGACAGCCAGGGACATTGCTAATCTGAATGGCTGAACGTTAAAGTTGTGGGTGAAATATATATATTTTCTGTGGTGCAAAAAAAACTACAACCAGAAGAGTGTTTGTATTGGATTCCCCCCCCTGCTTAGATTCACAGAAGCAAAACAGTGGAGGAACCCATAATTATACTGTGGCAGAAAAAGTCCTAGTTATTTTCCCCAGAACAGACGGAGAGGGACTAGTGAGCGAGGCAGATTTAACACACAGTAAGTAGCTGGTATGAAACACATCCTATTATTGCCTAATCCATGTATAGCATGGCTGGTTGGTGCAAGAATATACCTGCCAGCATTTCTTTGTCACACTATAAGCGGCTTACAAATTATGCCTAGTGAACGTTTTACCGTTTAAAACTTGAGACATTTTTCAAGATTTTTTTGTTGTTGTAAATCTTATGACTGTGTTAAATGACACTTGACCTTTACAATAAATGTTGTTGATTTCCCAGCCGAAGTGAAATCCCAGAGTAGATCTGTGGATTCCACTTTCTTCCCTGAGGCTTGGCAGGTGTGTGTGTGTGTGGCGCTCTGGGTGGCCTCTGTAGAGTTTGTGTGCTATGGCAAAGATGGACAGTGGTTTGTTTTCCAAGAAAACTGGCTAGGTGGAGGGCACAGCATGGTGGGCATGAGGCTCGGCCCGCCCCTAGTCTGCCCTGCCCCGCCCCATCCACGAGATGAGTGATGAGCTTGTTTATAATGAGACCAAATCCCTTCCTGTAGCCTACGCATGACTCATAGGGCGTAGTGCCAGTCACGTGTGTGTTTACATTCACACGTAGCTGCTTGCACAAGCATTTCCTTTTGTGCATGTGTGTGAGCGCATGGGTTTTGTTAAGGGAAACCCTTTATTAAGATGTCGCCAAGTTGTAGAACCTGAGATACCCTGCTCCTCTGGTCTGTCTGCCTTCTGGTCCAACTGATTGGCAGGGCTGGACTGTCAGGAGTCCCAATGGAGAAAAAGTCAATTTTCACCGCCTGCTAGCAGCTGGGTCAAACCCCTCCTTTCGATCCGGTGTCCAACAGGATGATCCCCACAGGTCCTTATAGTGTAGTTCTTGACTTTTTATTTTCATACAATGTATTGATGCAGTTGATGCAGGTATTTCAAGGATACAAATGTCCCCCTTAAAGGCACTTTAGATGCGGATCGTTGCTCTCTTCCCTAAAGATTGGACCTTATTTCTTGGTCTCAGGACGTCCACCTAATTCCAGTCTACTGCACAAAATGCTCAGAAAAAGAGCAAGACTGCAATTAGCCGTGGCTCACTGCCAGCTCAGCATAAATCTGCCAAAGTGTTTCTCTTAAGAAAGTTGAGCAATTGTGGTCTTTTTGCAATGCAGGCCTGTCACTGGGCTATCATATAATTAGGCAGACCAGCAGTAGCAGTAGCTATAAGTCTAAAGCTGAGGCGATGTGTTGGTGTGCCATACAGAGGTGGGGTGTTATTTATGTGTTTCTCCCTTCATCTTCTGGCCTGGCTGTGTGGATATCACATGGTCCTGGGGGCCACAGCGGTATCTGTCGCCTAGCTCCGCATTGCAAC
>OMOT01028396.1:14930-28742 GCA_900312575.1 Acanthochaenus luetkenii | reverse complement strand
TATAATCATAACAAGGGCGAAAGGAAACATGACCACATAGTTCACATGCAACAACAACCAAAAAAAGAAAGAAAAGGTGAACATGCCACCAGTAAATGTGGTTTCGAACACCTAAGTAGACTACAACAAACCATGAGAAGTGTCCTCTTCCAGTTCCTCTCCATATGGTGTCTGCCATGTCTACATACATACAGATGGTTTAAACTAATTTAAAGTAAAGTCAATGGCTTATCTTGTGTGTGTGTGTGTGTGTGTGTGTGTGTGTGTGTGTGTGTGTGTGTGTGTGTGTGTGTGTGTGTGTGTGTGTGTGTCCATGTTGTTGCTCAGCCTGTTTAAGTATGGCCCCTTGAGGCAAAGTTGCTGGCCATTTATAGAACGACCATACACTGAAAGCAGAACAGGAGCACGCTAGACTGAATGTGAAAGCCTCTTCCAATGATTTGCATGTTAAAGAACACGGCCGCGAAAAAAATCAATTGCATAATACTTTTCTTGCAGGGAGACACAAATGTACTGTAAATGTTATTTATAGGCTGTGGCGGTGGTAGCTGAGGCGCTCTCCCTCTGCCTTGCTCAAGTCACTGGGTTGTTCCACTCCAGCACTTCCTCGTCCTCCCTGTTGAATATTAACACATGAGTCACGATCAGAACCCTCCGTGTGCCTGCATGATGTGCTTGATATGCCCTGTTTAAGAGTTTCATATAGCCTAGAATGATTTGAGAAGTCGTTTGGGATGTTAAGTTTAGATGATTACATGCTAAAAGGAACTGCAAAGGGGGCGTACTGAAAACGGGGAATTGCTCAGTACAACCACACTGTTGGCCACCGAGCAACTCTACAGGAGAGCGCCTCAACTGTATGTTCACCTTCTACTTTTTCCAGTTCTGGGATTTGAAACATCAACCGACTGGTCGCAAGCTTGCTCCTCTGATATTCGACCCAGAATTATCAAATATTCAAGAGAAATTTGAATAAAAACACATTCAGCAAACATCAAAGTAGTCATTGTCTCTTTAATTTACAATCTCTAAGAAAATTTCAGTAACAAGACCTATTTTTACAAAAAAGCAATTTTCCCCCTAGCAGGTACATTTGAAACAATTAAATGTGAATCACAATATGTAGGCCTATACTGTACAATTAACAACAGCGCACCCACAGCAAGGCACAAAACAATCGTATAGTGCAACGTTATATGTTTCTATTTTTACAAACTACAAACTAAACAACCGCTAATGTTGACCCTCTTATACCGTAATGTTGACACAGTTGCACACAAAGTACATAATTCATGAAATCGTTCTTACTTGTGACAGGAAATTCGTTTGCAAACAACAAATACGATATCACATCAAAATCTTTTGCAATAAGATCAGATTCCCCTTTATAAACTAAACAAAAACCCTGAAGGTGTTTGTATGTTGTTTGCTAATCATCATGGCCAAGTACAAAAAGTACAATAAATGTCCAACTTGATATTATACATTGATAAATAGTATCCAAGATCAAGCAAACCACTACTGTAACGTATATAAATCTGTGACAGCAAACTGTTTCATGAACAATATAATATTATGTTCAGGTAGTTAATAGTGAAAAGAAAGCACATTTCCCCTTAAAGTGACAGTCTACTGTGCTGCCAGCTAGTTGATCTGTTGGGTGTTGCGCAATGCAAGACTGCAGACTTGCAGAGCATAACCTTTGATCCTTTACAGTTTGGTCCCATTGTTAGATCGGGGTCATTTGTAGGGTGCTGACTTGGCTAAACAGTGAAATCAGTGAAATCATGTTATCTATTGCAACATTAACTGTATGTTTATTACTTTTTAATCATCCCTATACGTGTAAACGTTGCTAAAATGCAGGGAGGATTGAATTTACCATATAAAGCAAAGAGGAAGAAAAAGAATTATTTGGAAAAACAGCAATTCACCGTTTATCAGTGATTGTACTAGATATCAGTTGTACCCTGACGCGGGTAACGGTTGACTTCAAAGAGAGTACACTGACATGAAAGCATGGAGGTTTTCAATTTGAAAATATTGTCAGATTCTTAAAACGTTCTATTCCCCAGTTATCCATCCACTGCGGTGGATAAAGTCACTGAGCCAGATCCCATAATGACACAGAGGACGGTTAGGCCTCACTGCTCAAGTATTCTCTGGGCCTCCATCAACTCCTCCCTCCTTATGGTCCTGCGCTGGTTCCTCTTCCTGTGTGTCACCGTGCTCCCCGTTGACCCGGAACCTATCACAGGCCCATTTGGGGCTCTTGCTGTTGGGGCCGACGGTGGCTTTCCGGATGATGAAGCGCGCCCTGCCACGCGTGACGCTTCCCCGTCCGCGCCCGGGGTCGTTGTCCATCCACTTGCTCTCTCCCTCCCCGTCTCTGTCATCATGCTGGGAGGAGAGGCAGAGAAAGGACGGAGAAAATGCGTTACACCTGCGTCAAGACATCCATTATTGAAGTGCTACCTTGTGCTAGATTGTCCTGAATAAGAGCAGCATGTGAGATGGGTGGCAAAAATGAAGAATGACTTCGACCCTACCAAGTAGTATTTTTTGCTCTTGGGAGTGTACTCTGGGTCCCAGTCTTCATTCTTTTGGTGTATTGGCATGTTCATAGTTACTATGTTACTATGTGAACCGTTTCCCTGATAATTCCCTCTGTTCCAGCACCTTCCTCGAATTCTGAACTGCTGTAAATTGAGGAAAGGACAAGGAATTGAAAAGGACCGAGACCTTTGCGATGGAGCGGAAATAAATATGACATTGATTGCGAATCATAAATGCTGAAGGTAGCACTCCAAACTATGTTCCTCCACAGAGGAGGTCGAGCTCCATGAGGAAAATCACGAGTTGGACTTACAAATTCCCCACAAGGCCTCCCTCTTTCCACAGGACCACTGGAGTTTCTTGGACCCAATCGGGCCATGTTAAAGCCTTCATCTTTGGGGTCTGACTTGTCGTGGGGGAACTCTTCTTCCCTGTGGGATTTAGAGGATGAGGAAGAAGAGGACGAACTGGAACGAGAGTGCTTCTTTTTACTTTTCCTAGAAGGACACACACACACACACACACACACCCAACAGGTAAGTTTATGGTGGAAGGTCGATGAGCAGCAATATTCAAAGCACTGAAACATGAAAGAATGCAGGACAGTTGCACATACTTTGCTCTCTTGTGGCGTTTGGAGGACTTTTCCACAGATCTCTCCCTACTAGAATCTGGGGAATCTCCTACATCGTTCCCCCCGTCCTGATTATAATCTCTTTTGTGGGCAGAGTGTTTTTTACGGCGTTCGATATCCAAACGAAGGTCCATTGAGTCGCCCTTCATTTTTTCCCCAACGTCCTGAGCAAATCAAAACAAAACACAGCGTCGTGGACAGACTTTGGGTTAGCAAGGGGATGCTCTCGGTCCGCTCTCAGCCAAGCTGGTCCATAAACTAAATCAGAGGGACCAAGGGAAAAGGGGGAAAACCCCCCGGTAACAGCCAGTTCATTGGACATGGTGGGAGTTTGACCGGCATGACTAAAAACAAGTTCTCCAGTGCGCTAAACAAAGTTGAACCACGACAAGCTAGGACCATTCATGCAAACACTCATGTTCAAACTGTTTTTTTTAGTACTAGTTGCCTTTTTCATTGAGAAACGCTCGAGTATCCGTTTCCAATAACTGCAATATTGTGAGATTTCTTTTCAAAAAGTTCAGCGTGTCAATGTAAGCGCATGTGCGTGTAGTGCTTGCTGTTGGTTATTTCCGTTCCTTATGTTTCAAAGAATACTTACTATGATATTTGCTTAGAGTCCTTTGAACAGCTTGGGCACAGGAGCTTCCATTTCTGACCCCTCACATTATTTGATTCAATAGCCTTGGGCAGGCTTGTACCCCACAGTATAACCAATTCACCATGCGTGGAGGCGACACATAACACACAACAAACTGAATGCGCGCCTCATTTTCGCATTCGCTTTTCTTAGACTTTATTGCATCTCCCTTCGAGGAAAGCCACAGGCTTAATGAGAATGCAGTCGAAAGGCATCCGGCATGTTGTTTGTGTTCCAATATACGTCATACTGCAAAATGTTCAGTCACCTTGTAACTGCCATCCTCAGAGCTTTTCATCGCCTCAAAAAGTTGAGAGTGTTTCTTAAAAGCACTTGGTGAAACATCAATTCTCCTACAAGAAAAAACACAATGTCATTTAATGCACATCCAGAAATGTCATAGTACAAGCGCCAAAACAAAACAAAGGAAGACGTGAACTAAATTGAATTGCAAAAACAATACAAAATAAAACGAAACAAACAAAAGAATGAAAAAAAGGCACAGCAACAAAACAAAACAAAAGACTTCCACTGAGCATGAAAACAAATAAGCCAAGATAGTCTGTTGATTTTCAGGTAGGAGAGGCGAGAGAAATACCTGAAAGCTGTTAAAAGAAGAGGTGAAGCCACAGCACACTGAGGGTGAGAGGGTCACTCAATAGGCGACTCTACCTGTGTATCTCTGGACTTTTTCTTGGCTTCGTCATTTCCTTCTCTGCCGCTTGTCTTTGGTACATGGCGAATCGCTCGTTTAGAGTCATTCCAGAAGGTGGAAAGTGCTGAGCTATACGGGTAAACAGCAATAATAAGGCTTTGAATGAAACTGATAACTCACCTTTCCATCCAACAGTGATGCCGCTTAGTAGCTTATCAGATATTGAACATTTGCAGATCTACAGTAGTACTCTATGGTAAAATGATGAAGGCCTAGTCAGCTAGATGGTTATCAGTATTATCATGCTTTCATCAATTCATATTGAAAGCCTTTGTTGCTTTGCTTTACATCCCCCACAAAAAACATACCGCTGCTGTTGCGGGAAAAACCACGCAGTTGCAATTGTGATGTGTTTGCATGGTTTGCATGGTTTGCATGGTTTGCATGGTTTGCATGTGTTGAGAGACTTTCATGACGCTTGGGCCATTGAGACCCGAAAACCAAATATAGTGTAATTCCAAAAACGGACATGTGTCGGTGAGAAAACGAGCATTCTTGTCTTCATTCCTGAAAAACGCATGTTATTGCATTAGTTCAGTTGAGCCGTGTTGTTGAAACATGTCTGAAGAGAGGCAGAGAGAGAGAGAGAGAGAGAGAGAGAGAGAGAGAGAGAGAGGGCTCACCTTTAATGTGGTGGACGATGGCGACAATGTGTTGCGCAAAGCGCTCAGAGGAACTCCTCTGTGACTGAGTGGCCTGAACATGCTGAAAGATGGAGCGAAACTCCTGATCCTTTTTTGAGGATTGCACAAGATCCTGAGATAACTGTCGCTCTTCAGCCATAACATCAGAGGAGCTGACAACGAGAAGAACGAAAATGACAATTATTTTGGGCTTTTGTCTCTTGTCCTTCTTTCATTTTTTAACAGAAATAGGCCAAAAACAAATGAGATAAAACAACACACCATTTTTTTAATCCAACTACTATCTCAACTTTTGTGGCGTTGTTCTTTGTTCATTTGTGCAGAAATCAGTATATTCTCAGATTAGAACCACAACTACTATTTGAAAAATGATCTAAGCTAGATGCGCAGATGATTTATGACTTCTGGCTCACTGAGGAAAACCCATAGCGAACAGGGGATCAAAACCCGCGGTGTGATGCTCACCTTATCAGGCCATCGCCAAGGAAGTCCATTCTGACATTAAACGTGGCTTCTCTTTTCCTTGAGCTCTTGAGAAGTGAGTCCTCTCCCCTGACCAGAAACATCTCCCTGTCAGAGTTTCTCGTCGGCGGTGGCGGTGTGGGAGATGGGCTAGAGGCAGACGTCGCCATCCTCCTGGCTTTGCAATCTCTCTCTGGGGAGAGTTCCTCAAGCAGTCCCGCTAACTCCCTCTTGGCAAGGGCAGCAGCAATGGCAGCCGCTTTGTCCTGCTTTCGGCTGAGGTATATCTCTTCCGCCATGGTATCGAGGTCATTGTTTTGAGCTACCTGCGGGTAGACCAAATTCTCCCACTTGCCAAAGCGCTCTTCAAATAGCTCACGGGTTGAGCAAGTGACCTTGCTCTTTGGCTTGGACGACTTATCCCCATTGTGCCAGTCTTGGCGAAGTGACTTTGCATGGGGCTTGATTACCATCTCCTCCTCTTCCTCCCCATCACCAGACAGAAAGGGAGAAGCTTTCAAAAAGCTGCTCAAAGAGACATCGCCTTCAAAGTCCTCTTTGTATTTTCTTGACACTGGGTCTGAGATACCCGCCGATGCCTTGCCGTTTGCTTTCCCTTGCTCCATATCCACATCATTTGCTTCCACGTTCTTGCAATTTTCCCAGGCAGATTTTGCTTTCTTATTGTTGTGCTCCTCCAAAAACCTGAACAATGGCAAAGACAAAAAGAGCTGTATCTAACTGAGCATGCTACTTCAGAAACGTCATGAATCAAACGTAGAGATAAGTCATTATTTTCCAAGATGTCTCAATGGGGCCACAACAAAACAAGACATTTTTTAAATTAGCAATGAAATATATCAGGAAAACATGTTATCTGTGAAAATAAAGACATATTGGCATAAGGGATGGCAAAGCAAATATGACATATTTTAGTTTGTTATGACTACCACCATTTGCCCAAAGGGTGTAGAGCCAAGGAAAAATACCAAGGGGAAATTATTGTGTGCTCTATGAAAAAAAGCAGAGGAACGAGGGAACACTTCTGAAAGCAGCATGTGAAAGCAATTAGGAAGTAAATAAAGCTTTATTTCATAATGTTAGAATTTAGACTAAGAAAGAAGAGTAAAAATCAGTCTTACTTTTTGAAGGCAATGGAGATCGCTGCTTTATCTCCATCCAGGTTGTCCTCTTTGGAGAAGAAGTCAAAACTGGACAACATAGGAGCGGGGCTTTCCTGTAAGGGGCTTTTGGTAGACGATGAGCTACCCACCATCTGCCACGATGGGCCGCCATTGCTGGTGTCATTGGTGCTTTTAAGGGAGGGACTAGTCTGGTTGGTAGTTTGGGTGATCTGACCATCAATAACTGCTGGAGACAGAGGACCGGCCCTCGTGGGACTGCTGCTGTATTTTAGGCCCTGCCAGTTCCCCCCGGTTTTTCCACCGGCTGAGCCTTCTTTGACGCCTCCTGCCGACACCCCGGCGAGCTCCGCCGGCTCCCCATCTCCTCCTCCTCCCCCCCTCTGGACACCCTTAGAGGCCGGGTGCACCTCCTTCACATCCTTGGAGTTCTGTTTAGCCAGCCCCAAGACTGACCTGCATTTGGGAGAGGAGGAGTGCGAGGAAGAGGAAGAATGCTGAGAGTGTCTGGATACGGGTGAAGAGGATGGGTCAGAATGGTGAGAGTGACTGTGAGGGCGAGGGCTCCCAGAGCGTTTCTTGGGGCTGTGCGAGCGTCCTCGTGAACAGTTTTGCTGCTGCTGCAGCTGCTGCTGATGCTGCTGCTGTTGAGGGTACTGCTGAGGGTACTGTTGAGGGTACTGTCTGTAGTTCTTCCAGTTGGGACGGAAGTTATTGTTGTAGCCGCCACCCCCACCACGCTGGTAGCGTCCACGTGGGAAGTAGCCCCGCCCACGGCCCCTGAAGTAGTAGGGCCTCCGGAAGCCACGGTGGTAGCCCCGGAACTCACGGCTGTTCTGGTATACCCTTGCATATTTATTCTCCCGGTTATAAGACGGAGAATGAGATCTTGACCGTGACCGAGACCTAGAGCTGTTAAAGAAAGTAAGGGGAGAGAGAAAGCACAGGATTCATTTCCACAATACTGGTAATCCACGGCAGTGCCCCTACGTTTTTAAATCATTATATTTTTAGTTAATATTCTACGACATTTTCATATAAATAAATGTCCATTTTGCTACTCTCAATTACCGATTGATTTAACACAATAGTGATTCATTCTATACCCGGGAAAAATCCTCCGGTGCACAGGAAGTGATGCATTTTAAGTTTCCGGCAGCAGCAACAGCACTCAGCATGAGCAGCGATAGCCACCATGTTTGGTGGACAGACAAAGAAAAGAGCGCCACCTACAGAAACTCAAACTTCATCAACAGAAAATCACTGGAGTACTGGACACACCGTTTGATTGTCAAGTGATATCTGGGAAGTGCAGTGCAACAACAACGAAGCAAACTTAGCACCAAAGATTAAAACACAGATTACCACTTTGAAACGATCTACTCAATTTTCTTTAAAATCATCCTAAAAAGTCACAACCAACTCAAGCTAAGCTGTGACCTGACAGGTGGTAAAGCGATATAACAATATCATAAAACAACAGAAATGCAGTCACGTATGGCAAATATATCAGGTGGAATTAGCAAAACACATGTTAATGTTTAACTGCCATGTTGAGAGGAGCCCACAAAGGAGCGCTGGTGAAAAACAGACATTTCACTGTAGTCAATCCAGTCCACATGGTGGCTCTAGTGCACCTCGGATAAAAAAGCCATGTACTCTAACTCTAGTTCTGAACCTTGAGGGAGTCTGCACACTCTACACATGATACATTCTGTTGTTTAAATCTTTGGATCAACCCACAGACTCCCTTTGACAACAGTGTGTATCATGACAAAACTCACGACAAACTAGCCACAGGTATCTCTGGGATTAGGAACGTGACAAATCTAGTCCAGACATCAAACTAGTATGACTTGTTTTTTTTTCAATCTCTAAAATAGTCAATAAGTAAGAACTGTTCAGTTGGTTTCTCATTACAGACGTGTTGCATATAAAGACCAATATTACCCAAAATTAGAAAAGCACATTAAGAATATCTCATGGAATTTTCACTATTCACAAACAAATATACAAAGCTACATGACAGAGCAAACCAGTGACACGCTGCAAGCAAATGCATTCTAAAACCTCCAAAACGTGCTGGGAGACAAATGAACAGAACTCACCTAGTGCGTCTTTTCATTAGACTACAGAGTGATTAAAGGAGGCAGTGCATCAAGCAGCACTGCACACTCACTGTGCGAGCTACAGACTCTGCATCTCTTATGGCCAGCCCTAGTGGAGTCACATGGGCCATGTGGGGGGAGAGAGAAAAAATTGTACTTCAAATCCTTTGACTCGCTTGCCAATTACGAAGGCTGTCCAGCCAGTTTGGAAACCTTGGTTAAAAAGGGCAAGACGCACTGACTTACTACTACTGCTTCCACAGACTACTGCTACATTCATATTAAGGGGTTCCTCTAAAAAAAAAACCTGTTATGTCCTCCTCCAATACACGAGCAGTTTCACTACCGAGTTGCTGCCAAAATGTATTATCTCGTAATATTTTGCAGATACTGGCATTTTAATGTTTTCAGCTTTAAAGCACATCTCTTATTATCCATGTGCTAAAGTAAGGAAGTAAGTATGTTTTGCAAATCACTGATCCAGACACAGTTCTACCCCTGTGGCCCACTAAAGTACTGTGTGAGGTGAGAGTGGTAAGAGCTCGCGGTAGAGCGACACAGGCAGTCAAGAAATATCTCCGCGCTTCTGAGCTCCCCTGTTTTTCTCTCTCTTTTTTGGGGGTGTGTGTGTGTGTATGTGCATGCGGCATTTCTGCATATGTGTGTGCACGTGTGCATTCATGCTTGCATGTGTGTGACCGCACGCCCATGTGCACATGTACAAGGTCAGTTCAAGAAACATAAACTACATAAACATCGATGTCTCTTCTATATGCTAGTCCTAATAAATGCCGTGCCACTGCCAGGAAATGAGTTGCCATGGCACTTTATTACCGTGCAACAGCGTCACACTGAAACCACACTTTCCCTTCCAAATGCACAACATGGTAGCCAGCGGATGATCCTCCGGCCAATGAATTTCCATTCGGGCACAGCAACAAACAACAAATACAATACCTTGATGGAATATGTCCATATGTCACTGAGGCATGCTAATACAGTGTGTTTGTGACGTAAAGGTATTTATTTTCCAATGGCGTACAAATTATTAGCGAACCTCACAGTTGCATAGAGCTTGCAGTCGCCAATAGTGAGTATTTAATCTAATTGAAGCAAATGCAATAACACCAGCTGAACTTTTTCTCAAACAATTTCCTCTGGATAAAGTGTTCCAGACTTTGGATAAGGCCCAAAGCCATTAGCATGCTGCACCAGCCCTGTCAAATTATATGAGAACCAAAATCATAAAGCACAGGAAAGACATGGTTTTGTATGAAATCAACAGATTTGTGCCTCACAATAAGCCCATGTACAGCCCATGTTATACAGTCAAAGTCATGACTGAACATTTCCACAGAGTTAGCTGCATTATTTTTTTACACAAAATGAAACATAAAGAAGACAATATATATTAACAATAGCTTGCATAGTTAACCCTCCCATTATACAACTTCAGATTTATTAGACAGCTTTCCATACACAAGGGCTCAGGACAAAAATAACAATGCTTGAACAGGGGCAACCAATCAATGGAAATACTGTTTGTTTCATAATTATATTACGCTTGCCCTCTTGGTGACTTCCATTAACGTATACTTTAGGGCATAACTACAAAAGGAAACATATTAAAACTACATTAAGACCTGCAGACTTGAATGCAATGCCCTGACACGGACCTTTTCAGGTCGGAAACAAGACTAGTTCAGAAAATGAGAGTCTACCTGTAGCGATGCTTCCTGGACCGGGATCGGGAGCGACTTCTGGAGCGAGAGGTGGATCTTGAGCGGGACCGAGACTTCGAGGCTGATTTCGTGGACTTGGACATCACTGCAGCCAGCCCACCTCAAACTGTCAGACAAAGAGTTGTGCGTCAGGATTTTAGATGAACGGAACAAGTTGCACTTAAGTAGTGAAGAAACACGACACCTGTCAAAACGGATGACGGCAATCCGTCACTATACTGCAGGTGCATCCTTATTCAGTCACTGATCATTTGCATAGACGGCACGCAACCTAATTTCAGTCATCTGCCTTAACCTTTGAGCCAATTATAGTACGCTAATGCAAAAATACACTTACCGGTAAGTGTGCCGTTTTTTGTTCATGTTTTTTGTTAATTCATGAGTCAGAATACAGCAATCACCTTAAATACCACTAGCTTATAACATTGCCACTGATTATTGTGCTAGCCATGTTCAGTGCTATCTCTCTTATTTATGAGTCAATGGTACATCACTTGATTTCTTAGAATGATTCGCCGATACGTTTATGTGAAGTAAAGGCTTCCTGACATCTCACTAATTATCCACATGATAATTTCTTAAAGAAATGTAGTTGCAATCTTACAATTCCAACATGCACAACCGCCATGAATGTGAGAACCAGAGAAAGTGAAAGATAAGAGCCCTGAGAAAGTGAAAGATAAGACACTTGGCTATATCACTGTGCTGACATCTGTGAGGAAGTAAAGGGAGCTGATCATGTGATGCTATGTTTGTAAAATAGAAAACAGAGATTACTGGAGATTTAAAAGACTCGATGAAGACCTGATGCTGCTAGTAAATGGTTATTCTAATCTTTTAAAGTTCTACTGAAAAACGGATGATTGTTTGAGTACCAAAACATTTAATGTTAAAAATATAAAAGATTTTTGCATCTGAAGAGCCTTTTTTCGTCCGTGTATAGATATTTTTCGTGTGCCTTGAAACCGTTCAACTCACTCCACTCTTCTCCAGGTCAGATTATGAGCTTTGAACCAACTATAGTCCAAAGATAAATGCTAGAAGTCTGTCAATATTATCCCGCTGGATAAATGACATGTCAACATTTGCTCACGGTTAATGATCTGCTTTGGGCTTATTGCACTTCACTGTGGCAAAGATGCCCACTCTGGATTGCATGATCAGTGCATACGGATCTCGATATACTTTTCCCATCAAAGGATGTTAGACGTGACTCCTCAAGGGCTTCACTTAGTATGTTCCCAGACTTATTAATATAACTCTGCAGATGAAGCATCAAGCACTTTCCAATGTCCACAAGGCCCCTCTCTCTGACAACTGATCCTCGGAGTACAGTAAATGCCAGGGATCAAATAATTGATCTTTCATTTCGAGGGGCAAGTTCAGGGACTTTGGAAGGAGGATATTGCTGACTAACACATGACGGGGATTTCAAAAACAGTGCACGCTAGCACTTGGTGGTCCCAGTGTGTATTCTTGGAGAATATTGAAATGGATCTGTCTTCCCCCGGCCGCCACCTTGTGCTCTATGAACTTCCCACTCTCCTCATTCCGGGCAGCTTGTTGTTTTTGGCTTTCAGAGTATAATTTCCTGAAGGCCCTGCCTAAAGAGACAGACAGTTTCGCTTGCAGCGCACGTTTCAGGAATGGCATTCAGATGTGCCCCTTTATAGTACGTAGCAAAACAGTAACTTAAATAAACCCTGACAACATGTTCAGCTTTTCTCTATATACCAAAAGGATGTGGTCTTGTAGGCGACTCTCGAACGAAAAAAAATAAAAAATAAAAAATTGCTAAAGCTGTAATAAAATCCAATACTGAAATCCAAACCAAATCCAGCACATCTGTGTTTCAGTCAGTTTCATAGAGCTGAAAATACTTTCCTGGAAACCCTTGAAAGGCGGCAGAAGCTGTATACAAAACTCAGTTATACAGAACTGGGGTTGAAAGGGTTACTACTGTATCCTTATTGCTTTATGAACTTGCAGAGCCTCATTTAGCGAAGGAACGCTCTAACCTGAGAGTGTTAATGGCTTATTTGAGTAAGAAAGTGAACAGGACAACCAACGCACATTCTCTGCCTCCTGTACTTAACGTAATAACCCAATCGGTTCTGGTAGAAGGGAACGGTGGGATCTGTTTCAGTGGCCTCCCTCTGAACACTCTGAACACTCCATTGATAACCAGCTGCAGCTGTTTGCTCCACAGCATGTGGTCTGCAGCCTAATCACTGACATTTTAGACTCTCAAAAAGGCTGTGGCAAGATTCTTTAATCGTTCTCCCCTGGATTAGCACACACAAAGGCAGTTACACACACACACACACACACACACACACACACACACACACACACGTGTTTGTCTTACTATGCTTGTGTGGACTTTCCATTGACTATACATTCCCTAACCCCTAACCTGACTAAACCCCACACCTAAATCTGTATGTAGCCTGACCTCTACAGGTCAAAAGCGAGGTACTGAACGGGTCATGTCCTATTGGCTGCCGTGGTGCCAGGTGATGTCACCACCTGTTGTACTACATGGAAAGTGACATCACCTGGCTCACCCTGCTTTTCACCTGTAGAGGTCAGACTACATACAGATTTAGGTGCGGGGTGTATTCGCTCTTTAACTCTCCCCACTTGTCCAACCTTAACCCCAACCTAAACCTAATCGGTCATTATAACATTAAAGGATAAGTTCGCTATTTTGGACCGTAGACCCTAAATAATACTGTGTCTCTACAACGTGGCTAGAGTGCGGATATTTACAGCGCGAAGAGCGGTCGGTGAAATAGTTCTGTTTCAAATGGAACTTGTTGTTTCAACATTCGGTTTGCGATAGCCTACATTTCACGGGAGAGCATACTGACACATGTAAGAATACACCCTGAGCTTCCCGTCTCGGAAAAGCACATTTATCATAGTTTTTCCAAAGCATTTACAATTCCCCAGTTGACTTGTATTGTAGCCCAGTGAGGGAAAACTGTCGAAAACTCAATACTGAATCGATCAGTGAAATTAGAGCACATAAGGTTTAAAGTCCAAAATAGCAAACTTATCATTTAACCATGAACCCAAATCCTAACCCTAAACTAAACTAACCTGAACCTTGGCCCTTGGCCTAACCTAATGCTACACTAGCGCCTTGAAGAAATGAGAACCGGCC
>OMOT01028375.1:12406-24109 GCA_900312575.1 Acanthochaenus luetkenii | reverse complement strand
CGGCAAAATTGTTTCAATTGTCTGTGTTTTGGAAAGTCTTCCCCAGAGATTTGCATTCATTCCTCTTCTACACTTGACTCGCCTGGTGCCTCTGCGTAGAAAAACAGCAGCAACAAGCACCTGTTGGCTCACGTACGCCCCATTCAGTGAAGCAAAAATATTATTTGCCTCACCCTGTGACTTTTCACTGCGGTCTTATGTCCCATCAACAAACCTAAATATGTCACTTACAAACATTAAAATGGAATGGTTAGCCAGACTGGAAAATCCGGGTATATAAGCGTATCTGCAAACATTATATTGGCGATATGCAGAGATACGGCAACAGGCACGGGCCAATTGCATGTATCAACCCAGTTTGTGATGGATTGCGCATTCAGAGCTCGGCTCGTTGCTGCCGCACCTCGCGTTTCACCCCTGTATTTGAACAGGAAATGGAAATATGCAAATTCAGCTATTTTGACTATACAAATGTTCGAAATTAGTCATACATAAAGATCAGTGGACAAATATTAATATTCATTTTATGTTATTATTATTATTTTTACTTGTCATGATGCCTCACCTGCCTCCCCTGACCGCACGTCCCTGGATTACTGTATAGTACATGACAACTTGCTTTGACAATGTTTAGTCTGGGGTATTTATCACAGATGATATTCAATCAACAAGATAATTTCACTGACGACACAATTTGTATTTTGCGAATGAAGTCAAATCAAATGAAGCTTAATTTAAAGTTTCTTTCACATGAATGTGTCAATACACTTTACATAGAAGCTTAAGGAAATGGCACAATACACAGTAAAGACAAAAAAAACCACACACACACACACACAGGGATTGGAGGGGGGAGCTAGGGCCAGCTATAGGCAAGGCTAAAAAGGTGGGATGTAACAATTGACACTGTTGCTGATTCCTTCACATGATATATGATGTATATCCACTTATGCCTTAATTATTGGACAGTCATAGGTCTAGGTGTAATTCTTTATGAATAAACATGCTGGCTCTGTAGGGCATTATTAACAGTATTGAGTGGTAAAGTACGTAAATAAGATATTAACATACACATTTACATAATTAGCTATTTCTCTGTTGTCTTATTGGCAGCAACAGTATTGTTTTTTGCCGTGATTTGCTGTTTAAACTCCTCATACGTTTGCAAGATCATGTTTTGTTCCTTTGCACTGACGTAAGTGGCACGGGACCGTTCCATTTGTTCCAATAGGCTTGTTGCTGCAGACACCACACCTTTTATGTGAGCGCACACATAGCTGGGTGGCACGGTGGCTCAGTGGTTAGCACTGTCACCTCACAGCAAGAAGGTTCTGGGTTCAAATCTCACCTGGCACTTTCTGAGTGGAGTTTGCATGTTCTCCCCGTGTTTGCGTGGGTTTCCTCTGGGTGCTCTGGTTTCCTCCCACAGTAAAAGACATGCAAATACATGTGTTTGTGTGTAGTGTAGTATATGATGAGATGTACTATGTATATGATGCATGCAATGTAATGCCTTTTGAGACATGTCCGTTAGCTAACTTTAACCAAAACTACAGCCAATAAGTTAACTAACACTAACTAGAGTCTGTCCTGTTTGAACCATCTGTTGTCCATCTGTTCATGTGTGTTCGTTCCTCCACAGATGTGGAGCAGAACCAGCCGGGTATTGGACCTGCTGTGTTTTGTGGACTGGGTCTGACCGTGGGTCTACTGGGCGTGGCCACAGGAACCTTCTTCCTCGTCAAAGGAAATGAATGCAACTGATTAGTTATTGATGATGTCTGCAGACTAGCTAGAGTTAACGTTAGACAAGACGACGAGCAGTAGCAGCAGCTTTGTATTTACTGCAGCTGGTTTGTTTCAGAGTCAGATTGATCCATGTGATGAAGGATTAGAAGTGCTTGTTTGTAACATCAGGACTGCCCTCCATTACAAAGTACATCTAATGACAAATGGTGAGGAAGAGGAAGAAGATGTCATAAAATGGCTACTACTGCTACTACTTCCTACTTGACTGACCTCTCTTACCAGGTTGCATGGAGAGGATCCCTGTCCAGACCATGCGCTCTCAACACTGCCTTTACATAACATTAATATAACAATGAATAAATAATATGTTACCTCTTCTTCTCTTGTCTTTAAATCAGGATGGATTCTGGTTCCCACTAACTGAGGTAGGAACCCTGAAGCTTCTTCCTGCTGGTCTGTATGTCACATGGAAGGAAAAGTCTGCTGGGAATTCAAACTGGTTTCTTGTGTTTGCAGGTCAGCAGGCTGTCAGTGCTGCCACCTGCTGGAGAGGCTGACCTGCTGTTTCTTCTTCAAGCCGTCTGTGATATACTGTAGATGTACTCTGATGTACAGGGTATACAACACATACATGTACTCTGGTGTACAGGATATACAACATATATATAGTATGTACTGTGATATACTGTATATATATATATATATGGTATACTTGTACTCTGATATCTGTATATGTGATGTGAAGCTCTACTTGCCTGTGTGAAATCATCTTTTACAGCTTCTAACTCCAACAAACTGACTGATACTGAAGGAATCTTATCCTCATTCTGTCTTTTCACTGCCCGTTTCAAATCATACTGTCAGTTATTTGAATATTCTATGGGCCTTAGGTTGTCTGAATGTTAGATTCTTATATTTCTACTGGAGTGAAATGTCCTCTTCCTATAATAAACCTTTGGAAATGACATTGTAGTTTCAGCTGACATTCTTAATGAAGCATTGGTTTGCGACACTGGGAGATACTGGTGTCTTTCAGTAACATAGATGGCATTGTCACCAGTTTGACTTTAGGGTTTTGATCTGCTTCACATTAGATGCGTTAAGCTGGCCAGAATAACCACAAAATAAAAACGTGAACGTTTGAATGTGTACAAATACATTCAAACTCATTTCTGCAACATTGGAAAGAGAAACCAAACCCACTGATGCATCCTGATGCATATTCAAGTCCTCTTTACCCCGGAGATACTGGCCACTGGCACCTTTCAACAAAGCTACACATAATGCATTTAACTCGTCTTTGTCAATCTACATTTTATTTGTAAGAGCGGATTTAGAACGTTTGCTCCGCAATGTTGATAAACAAGGTCACGACACCAAATCAGGGCTCTCGTGTATCAACAGGGCGTAGAAAACATTCTAAATGTCCTACGAACAAAGTGTAGAATGTGTCTAAGTACCAAAATTATCTGTACAGTTGCAGGCAAGTCGCACGCACAATGTTGATGAATCCCACACGTTCTAATCCACCATGCTCGTGCACGTTCGGGATCATTTGCATACAGAAATGCCCCTAATCAACCATATATGGTCACAAAACATCATGTCATTTCAACAGGATCAGGCCTTGGGACTCTGCTCCACATGGAGTTTGGCCACGGTACCATAAACTAATTCATCATAAGATTGTGTTCATCGGATACCAGCTCATCCCCAGCACCAAAAGGACCTTTCACCTTCCAGGTTGTAAATGTGTGGAAGTGAACACGATCCAGACCTGTAGAGCTGATTTTCACCTCTCTCAGGGACATCTCTTTCCATCCCTAATCAGATTAACGGCAGGATGTGCCTACACTTAAAAAAGGACTCAGGACTCATACATACATTCCTAAGGAAAATTAACAACCGCTCTCCATGCCACACCAACTCGCTAATTGGGGCGGCAGTAGCTCAGGAGGTAGAGCTCCCGTCCCGCAACCGCAAGGTCGGCGGTTCGAGTCCAGCTCCTCCCGGGGATAAATCTGTCGTAGTGTCCTTGAGCAAGACACCTAACCCCAAAATTGCTCCCCGGGCGCCATAATGGCAGCCCTCTGCTCCGGCCCCCCTAGCATGTGTGTGTTGTGCAATTACTTGTGTGTATCGGGGGGGATCCGTGATGGGTTAAATGCAGAGAATAAATTTCACTAGGTGTGTGCGGTGCTCTGTGCATGTGTGTGTGACAATAAAAAGGATTATGATTATGATTATGATTATGATATCAAACACACTGGATGTTTAGTAAATATCCCTTTATGTGTCCATGGCGGAGTTTGAGCTTAAACTCACCTTCGCTTCGAAGAACCTGCGTCGCAACCGTTTGTCTTTTGGGCAGACGGTCTTCCTCACATTTCTGTACCACTTCCGGGCAACATGGCCTCGCCAACATGCTTGAATTCTACAAACACACAACATGCGCACAACAGTGAACCTATCAATCAGATGAACACTTAATGAATCATCGGATGTCATGTGCATGCGTTGTTCAAATGTTACAACTTGAATATTTAGGAACATGTTTGATTCAGTGTGCGTTTTCAGAATCTCTAGATCTAAAGTCAAATGTTTCCTATATTCTACAAGTCACTATCCTGGAGCGAGTATCTATTAGACTCGTTGGGAAACAGTTTGAATCTTAAGCAGTCTGCCCAATGGTGAGTAGCCTACATGTTGTTTGAGGAACAGCCGACGGGTACAGGGCTTAGCACATGTACCTGGTGGCACACTGGTGTCTGAAGAGGCGAGCCCCGTCATGGATCACGCGTGTTTCATACTGCTCCTCTCGGCACACGGGGCAGCACTTCCTCCCAGAAAACCACTCAAAGGCCCGCAGACATGCTCTGTGGAAAACATGAGAGCAAGACAGCAACACCTAAAAGGGACAGTGATACGAAAAAAACATGGTTTATGTTAGGTTGAACATGTACCACATATGCTACTGTATGATGACGTGTGTGTGTGTGTGTGTGTGTGTGTGTGTGCTTTGTCTTCATGCATGCGCGCTAAATCTGTGCGTATTCCAGTGTGTATGTCTGTGAATGTGTGTATCTGCCTCTGTGTGTTATTTTCCACGAGGGTGGAGGGAGTCAGCATGACCCCCTGGACTAATAGTCTCCTCTGCCCTACTCTACCTGTGAGAGAGACTCTTTTATCGTCTGAAAGGAGACAGACACAGCTATGGGGCTTGGCACACAAACCCGTTTACTCAGATCTAAAGAGGGCAGGGGGGGGGATATTGATTTCCCATTGTTTTTGGCCTGACCAACATACTCCATCATCAGTGAAAGGGCCCCCTGCAGTGCCCAATTTCCAGGAGCTCGACAAGCCATTAGACCAGAGAGAATTTTCACCTCTCGCTATCGAAGCCTTAAGGTTACAAGCTACACTTTCCGACATAGAATACAGAAATGGACATAGACAGGGCAGGAAATGTTGTATTTTTGTACATCAAGACCTATTATATATATTCAAATAATGTGAGTTGTATTGACCAACAACTATTTCTGTCCACACAGCTGATTCAGTACAACTGCTGGCGTTAGCATTTTAAATCGTCCTATCAATACTTGAATGCAACAGAAGAATGTAGCACACACACGCATTGTTGCGATATGAACTGAAGACTTGCGAGGGAATGCCAAATCAACAAAGATTCCCCCTTGTCACTTTCCCTTGTTAGCAGGCACTAATTAACATTTTTCCCCCCGAGTCAAACTAATATTTACACGTGCGTCTATGGCAACTGTGCTTTGTGAGGCCGTCTATCCTGGCCCTGCATTCTTGAGGAGATTGGCATCTTAAAAGGGGATCGGAAAGGTGTAAAAGGCTGAATGACCCTCACAGTAACACACTGATTGCTACATCATCGCGTCACAGTTGAGTTCCAAGGCAGTATGGGTAAATTTGTACAGTTGTCTACACAGATTAGGACATACAGGAACTGGAGGGAGGGCTTTGTGTGTGTGCACATGCGCATGTGTGCTCGTGTGTGTGTGTGTGTGTGTGTGTGTGTAGGGAAGCAGGTTTCCCTGAGGAGAGATGAAGAACGTTGAAAACATGCAGAGAAGGGCTTTCTCACAGAACACTAACTGTTGTGTTGGGGGAATACCTGAGGCCGAAGGCGAAACTCCTCCCTGCAGATCACACAGGACTGAGACGATTCCCCCTGCTGAACGGACCTAGCCTTGACCCGAGTCCACTCGTCCGCCATCAGTCTCCTGGCCGGGGATGCCACCAAACCCATCTTCTGAGCTGGAAGACATGACGGAAATACCGGTGAGATATCCGTGTATGATTGGCTCGTGAGGTAAGATGTTTGACTTTGACCCCAACTGTCCCAAGTGTACCTAATGTTAAACGAGGCGGCGCCGGATCCAGCACGTATTCGCTCTCTTCGTGGCCATCTTGTTTCCGGGGGCCGTTCCCTTTCACTCCTCCTCTACTCTGGAGATCTTTGGTGTTTGTGGGCGCTTTTCTATTGCACCTCAACTTCAGAGGGTCGGACTGGGACAAATTGGGATGCAGCAGGTTCCGCGTAATGTGGTCTTGGAAGGCAACCGAGGCCATTACCAACTTGTTGCTGGTTTTAGATGTCAAGCCCTGTAAAATATGGTAGTTCAATTGTCCATAACTCAATTTACATGAACTGATGAATAGCTATGCTATGTCACATAACTAGGGCCAAGTGGCAAATGTGGACTTTTTATTGATCATCATGATAAGAAGAGAGCAAAGCTTAATTTAAATAAAAGGCTAAATTCATTCTGTAAGTACTGTCTGGACCAAATTATGGCACAGAGAGAAAATATTGTACAGCCAAATTGATGAATCAATGCATCAATCAATCAAGGGATCAATGCAGCAATTAGTGAGTCAGAGAAATGACACAAACGGGCTAAAACACAACAGGCTAAGCTAACTACAGTCTATTTTCTGGTTGACCAACGTCAGCAAATGCCTTCATATTTCCCCAAAAGTTTAAGTTTACACATAAATAAAAGAATACTGCTCTTTCTTATTTATTAGATTTAACCATGAACTGAACTCAAGCGTGTTTGCTGTCCCATTCCAATGTGCTCAGCAAATATGCAACACAGCTACAAACAAATGGACAAGGAAGGCTGTCTTAGGCTGTCTAAAGACCAAATGCACTTATCAGAAAACACAACCTAACGCTGTAACTGTAACAGCGTCACAAGATGCCACGTTATCACGCACAAACAAATGCACAGAATGAAAAATACAGGTAGAATCCAAACCTTCCGCATAGCCATCCTATCAAGACAGTGTTAGTGTGGTTACTAGGTAACCAGTCCCCGCCCTCCCCCTCCTCTCCAGCACAGGACCTCATCACTACCACACGTATCACTACTCCCCGGACTGGACTAGTTCCTTGTCCTGAGTTCTGACGTTCACCTAGCAACCATTGTTGGCTACCTACTGTTCAAGAAGTAGCCTACATTGCTTGTCAGAGGACATTTAGGTATTAATACAAATCAAATATGTTTCGGAACATTTGCATTCTGATTTTTTTTTAAACAATGGTGTGATACCGCTGCCTCTCAACTGTTCTCACATCGTTGTAAAGCACTGCCTCTCTTACTGGCTTATTTGGAATCATGAAACATATTCCCATCGTTTTTTCCCCCTGTTGGTTCGTTCAATAGGCTTTTAAAGTATTCCGTGGATCATGGAACATCTCAAACGTCTTCAATCCAATTCTCGCGATCATCTAATAGCACATCTCCCCTCTATTCCTGTCCAGTGCTTTCGTACAAAGATCATGTTGCCATTTGTGTGGCTCTATCTCACTAATGATTATTTTATTGTCAAGGAGATGTCAGTGAATAGCTGGAGCCTGGCCAAAGAAGGCTAGCCTGTGCTGTGTGTGTAGGTGACTCACCGAGCTGTCGTCAGAGCAGGTACTGAACAAAGCTAAGCTGCTCATACCTGCGCCGTGAGCTAAGGGATCCCTCCCAGGTCACCCTTACATGGAAAACCCTACGCACAAACACACAGGGGTCCAAACCATCCCTTTGTGCGCGCTCCGATGAAAAGTTTGCTTTATTTCTCGCACGCGGCGCGGGGGCCGTGTGACTCTTAAAATACTTTGCCGCCTTGATTGACTTTGATGTGCTCAGACAGAATCGGTGAAAGCAGATGGCCGAGGAGAGGGACTAACGGCGAGGCCTGTCAATCCGGGGAGTCCTCTTAAGAAAACAAAGTGAAGACCCGGCTCTGGGAGAAGGAGGAAACCCCTGCGCTTCTCAAGAGGCTGCCGCATTCTTGAGATTAGAGCAAGAAAAACGCAGACCACTGCCGTTAATGCCCCAGACAAAGGCGTGGAACAATTTATTAGTTAAGAATTCAAGCTCCGAGCTCAATCAAAGGGCTGTCGTCCACAGTGCCAGACTCCGGGCCTTGGTTTGTGTTTTTAAGTAAATAATCATGCTTAAGAGATACGGCGAAGATGGGGCTCAAGTCCCTCATAAAGCCTGCATTCTTCCAACTGTCATCAGAATGGATTTCAGTGTGCACTTTTATTTTCAACAGGGACACTGTTTGTCTTTTTCTTTATAAATACCATTTTAAAGAGCTTTTTATTTAACTTTCTTCCCCCCGAACCTCTTTACCTGATCTGTGGTATTTTTTGAAAAGAAAACTCGCCTTGCCGTGCAAAGAGCTGACGACTTAAGCGAGAGGTAGGGGGGGAGAAAAAAAAAAAAAAGTGGGCTGTGCAAGTGGAACTGTGAGACGGAACCTTTTGCTGAACTGCTCTGCAAATTTGCACCCACACCAGGTTGAAAAGGAAAACACTAATCCCACAATTCATCCGTGTTTAAGGGTATATTCAGGATATGTGATCAACATTGTGATGTAACATTTTGAGATCAACGTTTTTTTAATAAAAGGGGCGTCTTTCTGATGGCACTACAATACAAATAAACACAATAATAAAGTGACACGGGAAAAATTGCCGGGTAAATTAAAGTCACAAATGTTTGTTTTGCGTATACAGTACACATTTTATATTGAGTCTTTCTCTCCGGTGTCAAAATAAACGACAGTGATCGATCTCAGCCACCTATAGAGAATATCATGTGTGAAACTAACGTTGCATGACGGCAATCGATATTTGAGGAAATAAAGCATCTAGACATGTGAGTAAATGCACAACACTTTCGTGACACCGTGTCAGTTCGTACTCATAAAACTGGTCCGTATCCATACATCATATACGGTGATATATCGCATTGTTGTCAAATGAGTACCGGTAATTGCCCTGAGATATGGATGAGAGAGGGCAGGCCATGATGGTTAATTAACAATTATGTCAGCCAGCGAGATGACCAGGAGACCAATCACTTTGATAGGAGACAGTGGAGGGGACAGAAATCAAATTATTTTATGACTTGACCCGTAACGCTTCCCTAACACGACTTTAATCACGGTGAACAGGAGTCCCCTATGGCTCTCTGGGAGAGAACCAATCAGGAGCGGGGAACAGAAAAGTTCTATTTGCTGTTATCTCCTGCGTCATTGCTGAGTAAGGAAGCTGTAAAAGAACACAGCCGTTAGGTTGCTTTTCAGAGAGATGGAGCTCCTAATGATTAGACGTGTCCTTTGTAAATGAAATACAAATCACCCCGGGCTTTTGGTTTGACTTCATTTACTAAGTGCTACATTACCTCATACTTTGGACCTAACAATGGATTTCCTATAAATCTCTGGGTAGTTGAAATGACGAAGGGGCTCACATATCACAAAATGTGCCAGTGCTTATTAGCACTTGAGAAGTTATTGATCGGGCATTTTGATTAATGTCCGCTGGGGGCTACGGTGGCATTCGGAGGCCTGCGGAGGCCACCGCTGTGCGACTGGCTGGGAGTTCGCCCTCTCAATTACTTTCACTTAGGGCTGACTGCCAGGCTGAACTCTGGCACGGCAGGACAGCCACTGCAGTGTCCCAATGCCAGGAATAAGAGGAACTCACCGCCTGTTACCCGATTCTTCTCTATTATTCATACTGAAAAGAATCAAAACAGGACGGTGACTAGGGAGAGTTTACTTATCAGATAACTGTAGGATCATCGCCAGTGTTGGACGATTAGCAATGTTATGCGGACATACAGGGTGTGACCAAACACTGGTGGGGGTATGGTGTCTATGGGATGCATTTTCAAATCAATACAATAGTTCCTATGAAGGGGAGACATTGTAATCACGGTCAAGATGACGACGCTGTGTGACAGTTTGCCACCTGCGATGCATTTCTCTCTTGATAGGAGCAGAGTCATCCAGGCTCACAATTAACCTATCAGCAAGACACAAGTGGCACTCGGTGGTTTCAAGAGTATGGTAATGACGCATTTGCCAAACCCTCTCAATCACCAGATATAATCGTATGACAGATTCCACAAAAGGTATTTTCTACCCCTATAAAGAAGATGGAAAGCCCAGATGATCACTCAAAATCATAATAATAGCAGTGATTCGCAATGTCTTAAGTCCACATGCAGGAAAACATTACCCTACCTAAGGTAAGGGAAGTCTTCATGCAGGTGTTTTCTACATTGTGACCGTATCCGTACTTCTATCATCAATAGAAGCAAAGGAATCAAGTATTTCATTATCATAAAACACATGCATGCATCTGTCACACAAATTCAACGGGATCTCAACCCAGCTTTGCTTTTTGCTGTGCTGAACACGCAGCGATGATTTCGATGTAATGTCACTGCAGCAGCAACCAATAATTTGTAGTGTGGCTGTGCGGCCATCTTTCTCCGTAATGGACAATAATTGAGCAGAATCCATCACTGTAGCCAGAAATAGAACACCATAATGGCCACAAATTGCGCCCTGCGGAGGCACGGGCGCAGAACATCTGACCGCCCCCCGCGGAGTTTGAGAGGCATTCCAACTTCTACGCGTTCACTTTCGTCCTTACATTTGACTCCATGCTGGTTACACACAATGAGTCAAATCAAGCCTTTTACGCACAGAGTGCAGTCGATTGACCTTTGCGGGGTGTTATGGACAGGACGCATTGGCAGCAATTCTACTGAATAAAAGATGCTTGATTGAAAACTTGAATTTGACATGCAGCGTCAGAAGCTGTCTTGTGTCGATGTTCCTTAGTTAAACACAGTGGAAGGTTTATTGATTTCATATAACCTTGTTTGTCGCGTGGAATGAAAATACAAAGCAAGTGTTTGGCTGTGGAGATTCACTGACATATTTATCAACCTCCTCAAAGTGAGGATACTGTAAAGGCAATCAACTGATTTCATGTTTTATTTTTGTGATTTATTTAGAAAAGGAGCACCTGAATGAAATAAGTGGGGCTGGAGACTTCCTCGGAAGCCTCGCCGTAAATCAGCAGCAGCTATTTCATCTGATTGAACGAGTGCAAGAGCCTGAAGTTTGCCTGTGCTGTGCGGAATGTGTTTGTGGTGAGTCTCATAAATGCCAAGTTCTTTGGGCAATAAGAATAAATATCACAACCACTCTCTAGAATTACCACATAATTGGGGACTTTCCGCGTCTGCACAGGACCCCGCTGTCTCCTCCCACCTGCATGTAGGATGAGCCCGTGTTCAGGTGATGAGGGGTGGGAACATGGTGGAAAGAGATCGTATGCCAGTCAGAGAGTTCAGCAAACGGCTCACAAGATCGAAGGACGCTTCGAGACAACGACAATAAAAACATTTGGACTGACAAACTGGAAAACGTTAAAGGTTCCATATTGTTCCGCATTCATGATTTTGTTTTCAAATGTGCTATTGTTCAGGATAAGAATAATGTTCTTCATGATGTATTGCAGATACATGCATTGTATTTAGAAGGGTATTTACTTCACAGGCAGAGCCATAACAATACTGGACCCTGATTGGCCGACTCAGGGCTGGGGGAGGG
>OMOT01028340.1:4369-16413 GCA_900312575.1 Acanthochaenus luetkenii | reverse complement strand
CGGGTAAGAAAGGAGGGGGAGCAGGGGGCAGCAACTGGGGGGTTGGATGGGGCTTCTTGTCATGTGATGTCTGCTCTTGTATATGTAGCACCGAGCGGAGAGAGGGAGGGGATGACATGCCATGAACATTAAGAGCCAAATTCAAAACCCATGACGTCCCAAATACATGTGATGCGTCTTGAGGTGTTGAGCTCCATTGATTTGATTGGATGTGATGCTGTCATATTCGTGACTCTGGCGGTACTTCTGTGCTCGGCGCATTGAGTTCTCACAGAACCACAAACCACAAACTGATGAACGTTTCTCACTTTTCCTGACCGGATGAGGCTGAGAGGTTCTTGACCTGACTGTACTCGACGTAAGTTAACCGCCTGACCTGTTTCTGCACTAATACAGTAGACGCAAGTTCAAAAAGAAATCCAAGGTGGAACTTTGTATTGCAGTATTAAACCTCACTGGAGAGTCGTCCCCAGCCGGTGACGTAGCAGGGAGCACCGTGAGGCAGGACGAAGCCCGGGTCCGGGAGGCAGGCGGGCATGATGGTGTCGGAGAAGGTGACGGGAGACGACAGCTTGATCAGGGCAATGTCATTACTGCACAAGACAAAAGGCAAAACAAGGAACTCAGGAGATACTGCTCAGGAAATAAAGATGGATCATGAAACTCAGTGTTTTGCACTGGGTGACACCATGAAAATCCCTATTGGGGATGAATTCATATCAGTTAACCAACCGGTGATGATACTCTCACCATCGTTACTCTTCACTCGGACCCGTGAGGTGACATTGAACTAAGTGGGCTGCTGTCGGTGGTTACCGGCTGAGAAGGGTGTTGTAGTCCTTGTGAGTGATGATCCTGGCTGCCCTCAGAGCTACCGAGCCCTCCTCCGTCTCCGTCAGGCTGTGTTTGCCCAACTCCACGCTGTAGTTGTAGCGGACACTGCAGGGTGGCAGAGGACACGGTGTTTCAAACAGGACTATTGAATTTGTGTCTGTCTGTGATTTATCTTGCGGTGGAGAGCGAACACTGGGTAGTTCTGTAAGGGTAATGTGCATTAGGTTGAATGACCAAACCGTTTTCAATGTCTGTTTTGACTCTGGTCATTTAAGATTCTTATTTTTCGGGGGGGTATTTTGGCTGTGACGTCTTCTTCCTCTGATTTTCTGTTGATGAAGTTTGATGTTTCTGTAGGTGGCGCTCTTTTCGTTTGTCTTTTCAGCCATGGTGGCTATCGCTGCTCATGGTAACTACCCAGTTCTTCTGTTTATTCCAACAACAAAAAAACGCTGTTGCAGCTGCCGGATAGGTAAAGCGCATCACTTCCTGGGTGCCAGAGGATTTGTCCCGGGAAAGACCTACCCGACACCGTTCAGAACAGCAAATGTAAAAGCTTTCATGAACTGGTTATCGGTTAAATCACTGCGATAAAGTGTGGCAACACAGATATTTATTTATATGAAAATGGTGCAGATTGTTACTCTAAAGATGAATGCCACTTCATTTAATAATGAATGTATTCCTACGGTATAGAGCAGACCGACCTACAGTATATCCACATTTTCAAACACAGCTCAACCCCAAATGGCAGAAACCAGAGAATCAAGACTAGAACCTTTTGACGTCAGTAAGATGTAAAGTCAGCAGCCGCTCCCCTTAAATTGAGTGGTTTTCCCTTTAAGACAACTGAGCCTTGGAAGCCCTTGGAAGAGGACAAGCTGCACGTACTCTTTATATCGTCACTTTGCTGATGTGAATAACCTTTCCCCGGTGTTCAGTTCTACCTACTTGATGCAGTGGGCAGCAGTGAGGACCCAGTCACTGGAGAGGAGCGTGCCTCCACAGACGTGCCTCCAGCGCCCACTGCTGTCTGACTGCAGAGAGATCTGCGTGGAAGGGAGAGAGGACAGTGTGCATTGCTATGATATGACATACAGAGCGTACTGTACTGTAAGCTGTGCTGGTATTGAAGATAATTCTGTTAACCATGGTCTTGCTATCCTTTAAAAGACATATTTTTTGGGGGGGCTACCAATCATTTTGTAAATAGTAGGTGTCACATGTTTTATCTTCTGCACAATATGTGACTGAGATACAGGAAGAAAACAAAACGACTATATGAGGAAAGGTAGTGCAGTAATTTACTAGACATCCAAAATGCAGCAGTGGACTCCTCCCCCTTCTGACTGTTGCAGCCACGTACGTAAATATCATGTATGATATAAATTATATTTACATATATACAGGACACTATGTGAAAATATAGCATTCATGCTGTTATACAGCGGTTAGTGCGATTTTATATGATTGTATATATTCAGCTCTTACCTGCCAGGGCCAGCTGTGAGGCCGGACGTCCTGTCCTGCGACCACCCTGTTCAGCACAGGAGGGAAGGTGGGCAGGCCACATCCATAGGCTGGGACAGGGTTAACAATGTCAGGTAAACCATGGGAAGTTTGATAATTTCCTTATTAGGCGATAATTCTCCTTAAAAAAGTGAGATAGCCTTTTCTTTTTTGGCAAAACCGAGTTGCTAAGTAGCTTTCTATATATATATAGACACTATATAATACATGATATTGACAGATCACAGCACACAGGCATACAGACATGTCGGCACTAGAGATGTACAAAACTGTTGTAGTTGTTGTAGCCCGTGATTTGATTGAGGCAGATTGTTTGTGAACACGTTGAGAAAAATGTTAACAATTCAGATCATTCAAACTAATTTGATTAGTAATCTCCTCAATACTTTTGATGGATTCCTTTCCAGGTAATTGTACCTTCCCTCCGTTTTATTGCGTGCACAGTAAATCTGTTTAAAATAATGCTATAAGAAGGTTTAAACTGTCTTACCGCAAGCTACCACGACGGCGAGAACCAAAAACCTCATCGCGACTGTACCGTGTGTCCAAATCTTGTATCGAGAACAGGCTTGTATTTATACTGTATGCTAGGAACGTCTGTCCAATGTATAGCCTGTTCTGGGAAAACTGGTCAGCATGCAGAAAGCCAAACAAGGACACAGCATGTGTTTGGTGATAGGATTTTCCCATCACTGTTCCCATCCCAGCAGAATCTGTCCCCATTCTTCTACATTAATCTGGTTGGTAATACTGTATATAGGTGATGCAGTATATTAGCTTGTCAGGATGAAGGGATATACAATATACATATTTGCTGGCTTTCTACGTCAGCCTGAATATTCAGAGCTGTTAAATCACCTTGCATATTTTTGGAACTGATAATGAGAGAAAGAAGGCACAGATAGCACAATCATATCTTAATATTTTATTTTATTCATATTTCCACATGGTGGCTTCGATCCCAAAGAGCCTTTCCTCCTAATAGGTCACCATTTTCTGTGGAAGAGATGATAGAGGCACGTTAGATTTATTGCAGCAAATGTTTTCAGAGCGGAAAGTCAGCATGAAGACACGGGGTCAGTTTTCTCTTAAGTCATGAAGATCCTTCATTATTTTACTCCCATCACTGACATTTAGTGAGAGCGGTTCAAGAACTTACGGAGTTGATCCAGTCGACGTAGGAGCTGACTTGGGTGAAGACGGTGGGCTTCTTGGGGTAGTTGCAGCTGAACCCGAGGCCGAAGCTGACGATACCATGAACCTCCCAGGTGCCGTCAGCGTTCCGGTAGTTCAGAGGGCCGCCGGAGTCTCCCTGTGTGACAGGAACCACATGATCAGCTCGCAAATTATACAGTGACGGTGACGTCTAATCTTCCGAGTGCGTTGGTGTGTTTACAAGTGTCGATGCTTGTAAATGTCCATATCCTCTTTATATTACATTCCATTGCAGGCCTGTAGCCGACGCACTTCCTCAGAATGACTTAGAACATTAAGTGTGCAACAGTATCTTGGTGCAATAGAGAAGAGCGTCCCATCCCTCCTAACTGAAACCCTGTAGATTCACCTTATTTGCCCAAATGAAACTCTGGTCTCTGGTATGTACACTTCACCGCCCACAGGAAGTGATGAATCCAAACGAACAAAATATGAACTGTTCCCTAAACAGCGAGCGCTCTGTCCAGAGAAAGCTGGACTCAGCCCCTTTCATCCCTTTGGTATAAAGCATCACAGACTGGCCGGGTTGGTAACCATGAGTTTGCTGCTACAGTCTGATAACTCCGGGTGTCATTTTATACAGTAATGTGATCGTGCCTTTCTTTCTTTCTTAGACTCACCTGGCATCCAGACACAACTCCATCCCCACCGGCACAGACCATGGTGTCCCTCACCATAGGACCCCACCAGTCGGGCTTGGTGCAGGTAGCGTGGTCCACCAAGGGCAGCAGAGCCTGCTGCAGGGTGTCGGCAATAGGGCCTCCGGCTATATGGAGGAGAGAAGCGTACAAGCTCATGTGCAACTCAGGTAAAGAACGGTAACAAACACCAGCCTATCGAAGGGCCGTGGACACTCACTGGAGAGGCGGCCCCATCCAGTGACGTAGCCGGGCTCGTCATGGGCAAGGATGAAACCAGCCTCGGGAAGACAGGCAGCCATGATGGTGTCAGAGACGGGGACGGCGGACTTCAGTTTGATCAGGGCAATGTCATTACTGGAGAGGACACACACACACACACACACACACCATTTAGAGTCATGATAGATTTGAATATGTGTGGAAATGTTGTGCAAAGTTGTTTTTCCGATCAAAACTTGTGGAATTGAGTAGCACATTTCATAATAATGTAATAATAAAGTAAATTTCCATTTAAGCACAGTCACTTCATAGCCAAAGAATATCTCATGCTAAGTAAGGTTATTCGTACCGGATGAAGATGGGGCTCCACTTCTCATGCACAATAATGTTAGCGGTGCCCATGAACACAGCGCCCTCTTCAGTCTCCTTCAGGTTGTGCTTCCCCATGGCCACTCTGTACTCCTTGTCACTGCTGTGAGCAGAACATGGAACCATATTAGATATTCAGGTCAAAGATCCTTTTTAAATGCCAAATTCTGGGATGCTTTCCTGTGCTAGTTGAAGAGTGAGTTTACAAACACATTTTCAAACCAATTCATGCTGATTTTGTGCTGGAAAATGACCCTCGTAACAAGCCTCTTAATTTACTATTGAGTTCCCAAATTTATCAGTTGAGATCATTTCACTTTCTTTTAATGCACATCATATTATTATAACCAACTGAATACTATAACCAAGTGACATTAACTTTATACTACTGGAGCTTAAATTCTTCAATCAAGTGAAAATGCATCGGAAACTAATTAAATTAAGTTTCTCCATTGACATGTTTTTACTTGGTTTGGGGGAAATTGAAAATATTCAATACAGGGTTGTGTTAAGGACTGTTGGCAGATATGATCTCCCATTATGAACCACAGTGTCTTACCTGATGCAGTGAGCGGCAGTGAGAACCCACTGGTCAGAGATCAGAGTGCCTCCACAGGTGTGTCTCCACTCGCCCTGCCTGTTGTACTGCAGAGAGATCTGAAACACACACGTTGTGAATAAAATGCAGCATCTTGACGTTTCTTTCCGCGTGTACAAGTGGAATCTGTTGAGGAAACCAGTGTCGTCACTCTTTCCCACAGTTCCCCATCAAGAAGACTTTTGCCTTTTGCCAGGCCATCATTGTAAATAAGACTTGACTTGCTCGGCTAAATAAAGGTTAATTTAAAAAAGAATATGAATAAGGGATACGTGTATAAAACGCCCTGGCAATTGCATAAAATCGTAATATATAAGATCATTAATGAATAGTAGCCCGCACACTGTGAGAAAACAAGGTACAGAGTTGTACCTTTATTGTACAGCCCCAGTGAC
Source organism: Acanthochaenus luetkenii (assembly GCA_900312575.1). NCBI lineage: Eukaryota > Metazoa > Chordata > Actinopteri > Beryciformes > Stephanoberycidae > Acanthochaenus > Acanthochaenus luetkenii. Next base: position 10,612 of record OMOT01028340.1, on the reverse strand, counting down.
AAAAGGTACAACTCCGTACCTTGTTTTCTCACAGTGTGCTGGGCTTTACGTTCATGTCAGCAGTCTTAATGAAACCCTTCACTCAGCATGTTCTACCTGCCAGGGCCAGCTGTGAGGCCTGACGTCCTCTCCTCCGACCACCCTGGTCACCACAGGCGGGAAGGTGGGCAGACCGCACCCGTAGGCTGGTGGGGGGAGACAGATTTTAAATGGTTAATATTGTGCACAACTGGTGTGCAGCTGTCTGGTCCTGTCACCACATGGCAGCAGCGTGCAAGGATGATGCAGAAAAAAGCAGCAGTGCCACACAATAAGACAGTTAGCTGTTAGTTCTGTGTGACGCTTTTCACGACAGAGATATTCTTACCACCAGCGACAAGGACAGCGAGGACCACAAACTTCATCATGTCTGTATCTTCACGGTTTTGCGCTAAAACCTCGGACACTCTTATACCATTCCTGACGTCGGGTAAAAAAAAGGTGGATCAAATTCTTGGAAATGTGCCCTTTGACAGATCTCACATAGGGGTGGAGCCAAGTGGACATCCAAACGGAGAAATATGAGGTCAAGGATGAAGTTGGAGTTTTTAACCCTGTTCATTTAACAAGCTATTGGATTAAAAGCCTTTTAGCATTTTTCTGATGCATTAACTCCACACAAAGAGCACCTTCCTCAATATACCCAACATACACTGTCCTCTTACATGTCTACATACAAATTCCATAAACGTCACAAGGTATTTATTTTATAAAAGTTGTATTGCACTATATGCAGCGCACACTTTTTGGGGTGTGCATATTTTGCATTTCTTTGGGGATTTTCTCTCCTAATGCAGAAAGATACACTTTCTATAGAATTTATATCCCATTGACTTCCATGGTCAAACTTGACAAGAGAAACTCCGCTTTTAAGAGTGTTTTCACATATCAACATGGGAAAGTACAATTTTCCGGACTGACCATTTGCGTGTAGACTTACAGTTACCTCCCTCCACAAGCTAAGCATAGAGTGTTTCCCCGTATAGTTTAAAGTTCAGTGACCCGACCAACACAGGACATTCAATGACACCTGTGAGTTTCACAGAGGATCAGCAGTTGAGGAGATAAGGTGTATTTGGGGATGCTTATCTCCAAGGTTGATTTTTCCCCCCACCAAGTGTTCCTGGCTACATGGAGGCGAAAGATAAGCAACAGGCTCGACGTCCAGGCCTGTTAACACACGATATAAAAGGGGAGCAGGTCCCACTGGACTTTTGCAGAAGACAGTCACAATGAAGTTCGTGATCTTGGCTTTGTTTGTTGCTGGTGGTAAGCACTAACATTATTCTGACCAGGCATTCAACTTTTTTTGGTACACAGAATTGTCCTCTTTCTCTTACAGGAAATTGTCTATAACTTTGATATCAACCATTACTTGTATGTCATGAAATATTTCCACTTGTGTAGGTCTAAATGTAAAAAAAAATCATGAAGGATTTTGTCCCTGAACTGCATTTATGAATTGCTAAATGAATAGAAGTTACTGAAAACATTTCCAATAGTTAAAGAATAAAATCAAACATTATTTATGAGCTGATGTCATTGAAACCACAAGGAAGGAAAATTACCTTTTTTGCCGCCCTGTTTCTCTCAGCTTACGGGTGTGGCCTGCCCACCTACCCACCCATCATCACCAGGGTGGTCGGTGGAGACGATGTCCGTGAGCACAGCTGGCCCTGGCAGGTACACTTCTTTGCTACTCTCTCCTTTATCACCCCACAGCTGCCATCCAATTCCGAGAGTCATATATGTATGTATGTATGTATGTATATGATGATGGAGATGATATGTAAGTTGCTTTGGATAAAGGCTTCTGCTAAATTTCGTACTGTACAAGATAATATAATAACATAAATAAGTAATGTTTCATGAATTGTTGTTCCGTCTCTTTGTCTTCCTCAGGTGTCTCTGCAGTACAAGAGTGGCAGCAACTTCTACCACACCTGTGGTGGCACTCTGATCTCCAACCAGTGGGTCCTCACCGCTGCTCACTGCATCAGGTATGGCTGAGCTGACTGAGTCACTCTAGCGCCCTATAGACCCTGGGTACGCTCTCATGTGGGCTTCACCTGCTGGAAGGTCTTTGTTCAATTTGGTATAGGATCATGCCAGAGACGAAAGGTGATCAGGCATTTGCAGTCAGGTCGATTAAACGTTGGAACAACCTGCCAAAGAAAATAGAATTGGCAAACCGACCCAATATAGCTTCTGAAATGTGTTAAGTAGGTTTTAATGAGCTATGGCCATTCTTACGTTCAATTTCTCATCACTTTGTAACTTGGTTAAGAAAGTTATTAATTTTTTTTTCATAGTAGTAGTAATAGTAGTGGTGTTATTATTATTATTATTAGTAGTTTTAGCGTTCCATGTTCTAATAAAGCCATTGAATGAACCCTGTATATCTAAGCAACCCTGACCCGTGTCTTTGTGTTTCCTGGTGGCCCTGCAGCAGTCGCAACACCTACAGAGTCTATCTGGGCAAACACAGTCTGCAGAACAGCAATGAGGATGGTTCCATCGCCATCAGCACCGCTAAGATTGTCGTCCACGAGAACTGGGACTCCTACAGAATCCGGTGAGCTTTGTCACTTTTGCTGTGACTAACCTGTTGGATTGTATTTTAACCCCGCAATTGATGTTCATTAACATGCTATTATGTGGCGTTTTCAGTAACGACATTGCCCTGATCAAACTCTCCACTCCCGTCATGTTCACTGACACCATCTTGGCTGCCTGTCTTCCCGACTCCGGCCATGTCCTGCTCCATGGTGCTCCCTGCTACGTCACCGGATGGGGACGTCTCTGGAGTATGTTTCTGTTAGCCATCAGTTATTATTATGCCCTTTCATATCTTTAATAGAATAGATAAGTTAGCAGTAGCCTTCATGAATAACAGGGGATCAAGCTACACAGGACTCAAGGGGTTAATCATCAATCTAAATGCCATTAGACATTAATTTGAACAGGGCTGTTGTACTTGAGTCCGGTCTGCAAATCACATTTAGGATGTCTTGGACGTGTCTTGGTTTCGTTGTCTTGTCTTGGTTTCGTATTACACAGCATCCATTTGGACCTGGTCTTGACTTAAACTCGACTGGGCCTGGTTTTGAAATTGACTTGGACTTGGACTCGTCTAAGGTGGTCTTGGCTACAGCCCTGAATTTGAATGCCCGGTTCTTTCCCACAGCTGGAGGTCCCATTGCTGACATCCTGCAGCAGGCCCTCCTGCCTGTGGTCAGCCACTCCACCTGCACCAGGCCTGACTGGTGGGGCAACCTGGTCACCGAGAACATGCTCTGTGCCGGAGGAGACGGAATGCTGGCTAGCTGCAACGTGAGTCAGAGTCATGTCCTACAATCCCTATATTTTATTCTACAGTCTCATGTAATATAGAGCTCCTGTGGAAAATATGCCAGCCTCACGGTTTTACACAGTATTGTAGTGATATACATGTACAATTTCATCCTGACATCACGTCTGGCTCTGTCACCCTTCAGGGAGACTCTGGCGGCCCCTTGAACTGCCAGAACCCTGACGGCTCCTGGGACGTCCACGGTGTGGTGAGCTTCGGCTCTGCCATGGGCTGCAACTACGCCAAGAAACCCTCCGTCTTCACCCGCGTCAGCGCCTACACCTCCTGGATCAACAATGTGAGTGGAAATGGGTTTGGCTTGTATAGTATCTGTTAATATAATATGTGCCTTTCAGTGGACGCTTCCCTACAGCTATCGATGGGCAGCCATTTCTTGGTAGTGACTATGTGGCTCTTAAAGTTGGGCTGAAATAAATGAATGGTTTTACTTAAAAGGAAATGGTTGAGCGTTAAAATGTGAATGTTCATGAAATTCCAAGTTTCTTACTCAACTCCTACAGAAGTGGCAGATAGTGACAGTGTGCCCCCTACAGTACAGGTGTGGAATATCAGTCTATCTCTGTCATTGATGTGACATTATACAGCATCATTTGAAAATCACTTGTCAGTTCTAAGAGTGCGTAGCAAGTTAAATCCTTATTATGTATTCCTTACATCAATATTCATGTTGCTTAGCATAGGAAATGCAATCATTTACCAGAAATTATTAAATACATTGCGAAATACACATATAATAAAATACATGCACAAGAATAATGGTAATTTAAATCGCTCTTTCAGTCCAACTTTCACTATGTGTGGCTCAGATGAGTGTGGAGTTGATATATTGTGACTAAGGAGCACACACATTTTATAACTCTCTTCAAATCTCTTTTTTCTAGGTGATGACCAGGAACTAAGATGTGGATCGGTTTGTGTCGTACTTGGTTGTTGCACTTGATCATCAAATAAAGAGTAGTGCAAATATTGTGTTCTCCTCCTCCTTTTCAAAATCCAAATAGTTGTCTAAATAAGAGTGCAGACATCCAAAAGATTACAGATTTTGGCTATTGTGTACACTGTAAAAAAAAGAAAAGAAAACCCCTATGCTATATGTTGAACATCACATTGAGGTATTTTGTCTAAAAGGGCATTTAATAAGAAAATATGGTGTGATTCAGTTATTTAATCAAAATGTTATAATTTTACTGTATTATATTATATGGGCATGGTGAACCTCTCGGGATCCAAGGAGACCAAGGACCTTTACTCTCTGGGTGTTGGTGCTTTAACACTCGGAAGGCCAGTAGAAACCCCCCAGGGGCTTGCGAAATAATTTTGCATCGTTCGCAAGATGATTTATTGGATGGGGAAAAAAACATACTTACTATTAGGGATGCCCCCCGAAACCCGGTTCTAAATGGGAACCGGTTCTAAAGTAGTAAAAACCGGAGTATCGATAAGATCCGACGTTATCGGTTCTGCTATCGGTAGGTACTCTAAATATTATGGAGTGAGATTTATATTGTGGCAAATGATGTTTTTCGAGGAATTAAACGTCCCGAACATAATCTAGTTTGCCTCTTCTCTATCTCTCTTTCTGCACGAGGGGCGGGGCTGTGCTGCGCTCTTACACACACATACATACACATACGGTACAGTCATAGGCGGAAATCCCGGGGACACACGACAAAACGTTATTTCTCCTCCCCAATATATCACTGTAAACATAACTGTCATTTAAATAATATTAATAACACGCAATGACAGCACTTGTGATGATTATAGAAACTTAACAGCACGTTGTTACATTTCTCCAGATTGTGATCCCCCGCCCTTTGTCTCACAATGGTTTGATCCCCTCATGACGCATGTACAGTGTGTGTGTGTCGTCTGACAGTCTGTCGGTTGTGGCTGCCTTCCAATAAGTAGTTCAAACAAAGGACATGTTAACGTCTCTTTACTTCTACCACTCAATACAATAAAACACATTTAGAATCGTCACCAGGCTTCATTTTCTCTGTGTTGAATTACAGGTTGCACTTTATGTTCGCTAGCGGTTAGCTGATGTTCGCTAGCTAACCGCTAACTAACGGTAGCTAACCGCTAGCTAACGGTAGCTACAGTAACATCAACCAGTGTCAGCAGCTGTTTGAATTGAGTCAATGAGAGAAGCTAGCAAGGCAGTGTGGTTCCTTAGCTGGAGGGTTCGTGTCTACCGTCTGTCTCACTCAATGGTTACTAAGATCAAAATAAACGGCCGTTAGTTCGGCTAATAACAAATTATTACATCCCTACTTACTATACAACTGTATTATCATGTCAAATGTTTCGGACTTCTCTCATTTTTGCCTTTTTATTGAGAAATACCGAATAGTTTGTGTCTTTACGGTCTCTGATAATCAAATGAAAGGGGAAAGGATTCTTTGGTTGAACTGTTCACCACCCTGCATATGCAGCCTGTGATGGGGTGTTGCGAGTAGGCGCTGCAATACTCAAACAGCCAAGATGGGATGTGAACCCCAAAAACCTTTTATATTTGGTAAGTAAACATTAGGCTTGGCATCCTCAGAAAGTCCTGTGTCGTAATCCATTCTTTAATTGTGATTAGGAACAGGTACAGTTTATATACAGATACAGTTTGTAGGTATTCTATCCATACAATAATGAAAAACCTTGCTGGGTTTTACTGAGGTCTTGAGCGCCCTTCAGAGGGTTGACTGTGGTCTTGAGCGCCCTTCAGAGGGTTGACTGAGGTCTTGAGCGCCCTTAGAGGGTTGGTTAGGGGGGTTAGGGTTAGGGTTAGGGGGGTTAGGGTTAGGGTTAGGGGGGTTAGGGTTAGGGTTAACCTG
>OMOT01028325.1:5296-17277 GCA_900312575.1 Acanthochaenus luetkenii | reverse complement strand
CTCTCTCTCTCTCTCTCTCTCTCTCTCTCTCTCTCTCTCTCTCTTCCCCCCTGCATTTTTATTATTTTGATCTGGCAAGCACATGAGAGATAGTAATCTACACTTCAATTACATCGCACAAGTCATCAGATGCTATCTTGCGCTGGTGATAGAATGTGCTCTGAGGCAGCCCAGCGCCGCTGTGAAACAGCCCCTAGAGAGCTACCGTCTCAGCGTGTGTGCAAGTGTGTGAGTTCAATCTATCTGTGTGTTTGTCTGTGTGTGTGTGTGTGGTAGAGAGAAAGAGAGACCAACAGAGAGACAGACTCTGGGAACTAGTTTTATTTATCAGTACGGTACAGTATTTAACCTCGGTTTGTCATTGTGCTGATTCTTATTACATATTGCAACCAACCGACTGTAATAAGAGGAAACATTTCGTGCATTGTTTAGCCAGTAGAGGGCTAATATAGAGCCGCGTGCAACCGCTTGTCCTCCGTGAACCCAAGCGTTCATATAGTTTATTGCAATGGTGTGAGTTTTGCTATTGAAGTGCAATTTTCAGTGACATTTACAATATATTCAGTATATTTTTTATAATCGGAATATTTCCATTTATTTAACAGATCATTTGAAAATGACCGTGCCAATGCAAGTTGTCACAGCTGTTAGTAGTGAGTCCAGAACAGAGATATGAATGATCTGTCTCTCTTTTCTTTCCGGTGCTGTGTTCTCTCCCCTGTGCTCTGCCTTCATCTGACCGTGAACTACTTTTAAAGGTAAGTGTTCCTCTACACAACCATTCACTGAAGACCGTGGACATACAGCGTTCAGTATACAGCTCAGTGTTGTTGTATTTGGTGTAAATGCCATTTACTTGAAATGTGAAATGTATTTCATGTTCTTCTACTCTGATAAACACAAAGACAAGCAAGGTAAGTGGGCAACTGCACAACAGAAACATGATCTGAATTAGATGATCCCTCCACTTCATCCCTGGACCTGCTCCCAAAATGGATTGATTTTTAAAAGACAACATTTCTATTTCCTCCTATTAAAAGCGAATAACACACTTTCCCCATCGCTTGATTTGTGAATGGTATAGTAGAGGCGTCGGTCTTCCTCTGAGGCCAGCCACCTACAGTTGCAGCATTCTTCCACTGAGTGGCAGGTGTTCAGTTCTTCCACTCCCCACCCACTAACGCTGGTAAATCAAGATGGATGGCTGGGTTATATGGTTTTATCAGCCCTTAATGTGCACTTACACAGTGACTGAGAACTCTCCTAGAAGACGGCAGACCAATGTTTGAGAATTGAGCTGGAAGGAGATAGCTCTCTCCGGGCCCAGCCATTCCCTTCCGTCAGAGGGTCTGTGATGTGAGGCAGCCCTGGCAGCGAGGCTGTTTCTCAGGTAGGCACGCTCTGCGCTCTGCGCTCTGCGCTCTGCGCTGCCTTCCCACTCCTGCTGAAACAGCAGCTGGGAACTCTCACTTACTTCTCCCCCCATTAAGCACCGCTTCGCGCTAGACAATAGAAGCCCAACTCATCATTGTGAGATTGATTGATAAAGACTTTTGTTTGTCTTTTTCAATGCATCTTTACGAGGACTCAAATAGTTACAGTCCTTATTCTGGCGTAGTTACATGCTGGTCCCCTTTATGCGTTCGCTCGTTTATGTCCTCCTGTCATGAGACTGACTAGATGTGATCTACAGATGTTTTGAGGTCTGTTATGAACCTCAACACTGGCCCTCTCTGCTGTGTAAAAAATGTAAACAGATGCATCTGTTTTTAATCAGAGGTTTGATTGAACCAGTTGTACACAGCTCCAGTCTGTTTGGCGGGGGATGTGGTGGCAACGAAAATGTGCTTTCTGTCTTTGTTTGTCTGCTACCCGCTGATAAAAGTGCCTTGATGTTTGAATATCTAACCGAATGAGAAAGTGTAAATATTTTCTACCCGACGTTTCGAGCGGGGCTGCGTGCGGCGAAGGTCTCCAAAGCACACTGCTGTCTAAATGAGTGGTTATTAACAGACCTTCGGCGTCACACGAGAATCACATGTTCTTTGAATCTCTGGTACTCTAGCAAATGTGATCCTCTCTGATTTTTATTTGAATCTTATTTTGATGTCCCTGAGCATTAAGGGAAGTGACAGCTTACAAATACATCCATAATTATCACATCTGAAAGCTGCCATCCCAAACTTTATTTGCATACCCAACACTTGGAGGGATGCGGGTAATAAACCCTGAGGGTCTCCCAGACTCTGGTAAAGTCACGGCTGTCATCTCACCAGCCGTTGGGTCTTTCTCAGAAGCTAGCAAAAAAGGGGAAAGGCAGACCGGAGTGAGACAATACTGCTCTGTTAAAAAGAGGCTACAGTAAATGGGCAGGACTGACTAAGGTTCAGCAGAGTACAAAAGGAAACTGAAGGACAAGATTGTTCCCATTGTGTTTCCACTGTGTATTTCCCCACAGAGCAAGGTCTGCCAAGGCCCCGCGGGCTTCATTTCACCCCTTCAAAACCCAACATATTTCTTTGAGTGTCCTGAAGATAGGAACACAAAGACTGCCTGTAGAATTTCATCTTAATTCTACCTGGGAACACAAAAGACTAATCACAGCCATCACAAAAGCGCTGTTCCTGCAGCCCTGTGTGTGATAGGACAGGCTCCGGCAGCATAAAGGCCTGGCCCTCCAGAGAGCCGGGGAGCTGGAAGGAGGCAGTCAAATGGGAAGGAGAATAGGCCAGGCGGCGCCCAAGATTATGTCTGTTCCTCCGTATGGGGCGAACACAGGCCTATAGGAGCAGACATCTATCAGAGGGGGTCAGGCTCGGGGCCGAAGCAATAGAACATTCATGATTTCCGAACACACGGTGAGAACAAGGAAAGTTGTGCGATGACAGTCTTCAGGAGTGTTTTGTGCTTCATTGGACACGTGACGCTAGAACATTATGAATCATTTGCTCCCTTCGCTCATTTAATTGAAATCAAATATAGGGATAGCACACTCACAATAGGTGTTTTATCAGAAGTTGTAGATAGTAAGTGAACGTGCAAGATGAGTCAGTCGAGGTTTCTCCCCTTTGGTTCATTTATATGTTCCCATCCCTACTTAGCTCCTTCCTCCATATCCTGCATGATGCTGCGCTTGGCACTCAGAAAAGGCCCACAAAACAACCTGTAACTCTTTTTTTACCATCAGACAGAAAAAGTGGACAAATATTTTCAAGGACTCCGTAGCTCTACCTCCCAAAACAGATATCCCCCTCTGTGGCTCAGCCTCAGCACCGCCCCAGAAGGTTCTGCTAAAGCTCATCTAATTGGTTGCTGGGCTTTAATTAGCATGGCTCGTTTGCATGGCTGCCATTAGGAATTGAAATAGGGTGGAGTGATAGCTGACATTTTCCCCTTTACTCTTGCCAGAATCCTCCCTTCTCTGATTCATCTCATCTTCATTTCCCCAGATCCTGTTTTTTTAAAGTTTTATTTAGGGTGTCATTTATTTAACAAGGGATTATTTATTTAGTGCATCAAATCATTCTGGAATGAATATTTATATATTTGTGAGGGTTTTAAATATTTACATGGTCTCCACTTCTAGTTCGGAGCCACTGTAATGAGTGCTGTTGTTGGATGTTGAGGGGAATAACAAGACTGGTTTCAAAGTGAAAAGTCCTTTGAATATATTTCTAACTTAATTGGTGTGCATCTATTTATCAGGCTCTGATTTATTATTATGGAATGACTTCAACAGTGGTTAATGGTGTTTCATTCAGCTGATGATATTCATTTGAATGATAATGAATGATTCATGTCAAGGACGGCGTGTGAAAACACTCGGCGGTGCCGCGACCCCATGTCGGCAGCTCTAATGCACTCACGGACTCCCACTTGACCAAATTCCATGAATCCTCAAAGAATCTTAGCCATTTTTTCCCTGTTGCTCGCTCTCTCTCTCTCTCTCTCTCTCTCTCTCTGCATCTTGTTTTACAGAGACACCATTGTGTAATGGTGCCTTTATAAAAAGAGGGTGAATCTGTCTAGTCCTCCACTGTAGAGGTCTGAGAGTGCCAGTGGTCTAACCGGGCTTCTGGAGGCGTGTGGAGACTCACTACTACGTTTCCACGTACTGGGCCATAAAAGAGTCGTATTAACAGCAGCTGCAGGCAGTAGGAGAACACAGAGCCAGAGGCAGCATGACTGTTGAACCAGGGAACGCCTCTCCTCTCCATGCTACACCCCCACCCCCCTAGTCTTAATGACTAACCAGAATGAGGAGTTGAGGAGAGGAAGAGCCTGATTTGTTCTGCATGCTAAATATGGCCTGTAATCTTTATTCCTCTGAGTGCCTTATTAAAAGTGAAAGGAAGATGAAATCCCACCAGCCAGCCCATCCTTTCTGCTGTTTATTAGAGGGGGCTTTTCCTCTGTTAATATTGAGGTTATGGTAACCTTAGTGGTGATAGATGCATCTTGTGACTTCAGGTAATAATAGCAATGATTGATTCCCACCTGAACCCTGGAGGTGTAATCTAGCAGGATGGAAGTGATAAAGTGAGAGGCAGATACACCGAGATACACAGAGAGGCAGATTCCCTCCACCAGCGCTGTTTATCATCCACCAGACAACAGCGCCTTGTCAGAATTGATGATGTTTCCCCTCGTCTCTAATTCATCATTCATTAACTACTCTTTTCTCCCCTAAATCCATCTCTATTTGTTGGTTTTATCAGTAAGGTTAGGTTGAAAAATACCACTGTGTTACTTTTTGATTCCGCAGGAAGATGGATGTGATTTTCGGGCCGCAAGTGTGTCAGTTTAATCAGACGTGATTTGCTAATCAAATTGAAATTATTTCCACAACTAGAATTTGGTGTAGACCAGAATCCAAAATGACATGCAGTAGTTGTCGTTCGCAACAGGGCTTAATATTTTCTGAGGCTGAAGTCATTCATTTAGATCACTGCAGTAATGTTGCATGCAATTTGGTCTCACCACTGCAATTCCTTTTTTTAAAAATAGATATTGAAAAAGAACACAAAAAGAAATGTATTTGAAATCTACCCAATAATATTCAGAGCGCAGCAGATTTTGCAGTATTTCTTTAAATTGCCTTAGAGACGAAATTATTCCCATTTGTGAATTTTCTATCATTATGTAAACAGGCAAAACAGATCACCAGAATCAGAGAGAGTATGATCAGCATATTTTATGTGCCTGTATTTGCATTCTGGTACTTTTGTTAGAGCACTAATGAAGCAAAGACAAGTGGAGTCCTAGATTTTTCGTTTTTTGTTGTTGAAACCCCACACCTTTCCTGTTGTGGAGCTGTACTAGGTGGCACATCTATTATTCCATTAGCAGGTAATTAATGACACTCATTTGTGTAACTGTTATTAAGGCCTTTGAAAGATTGTTTGTGTTCAGATGAAATGAAACACATCCCAGAAGCCATCCATTGTGGCGGATAGATTAAAAGAGCAATAAGGGTCTTTGAAAAATGATATTTTATCAACGGCCATTTTTCACCGTACCTCAGGGGCAACGATGACAAGGAAAACACTGCAGTCCTCCTTCATGTTGATATCCTTTTTTTAGTCAAACTACCAGGGGAGTACACTAAGTGTGATTTATTCATCCCTTGACCAGTAAAAGGTGTCAGCCAGGTGAAAATGGATGCTGGGAGAGTATTGACAGGAGAAATGGCTGTGCAGTTGTCCTGCTCTGTCACATCACATAGAGAGGAGGGGGGTAACCTGTCCTATAGATGTCTAGTTCACGTGTCGGATTCTCACACAGTGTGCCTTTAAAAAATATATAACCATAAATCCATTCCCTGCTGCTGTTAAATATTATTCCCTCTTCATTTTCAGTTGGATAATTCTAGTCTTATGGACATTTTACATGTTTCTATTTCTTCGTATGCAAGCTAGTCTGTGTACTTTTCCTGTATTATAATATCTATTCATTTTTTTGGCTGTTGCTCACTAGTAGCCTTGAGCGCATTGGATAAATCTCATACGGGGATCTGATTTCCCACATGAGCAGATCAAATTGTCTCTTTTGTTCATAGTTTCTATCTGGCAATGTAGGAAGATAGAGGCGTCTTCTTTTCTTTCTTTTTTTGTGAGGATTTTTCCTTATTGAGGAAAAGAAGGGTGGAGGAATCAAAAGCGGTGTGTCTTCCAAAGGAGAAGCTGTGTAACACGGGCACTGGCATTCCACAACTCCAACTGGAAAGGCAGAGAGCATCTCCTTGGGATTTATATTTAGCATTTGCTATGCTACTTATAACATATTTCATAAATAATGTGAATATATTAGACAGGGAGAGAGCACTGTCGTAAGTCATTCCATATGCACTGCCATAGCAACAAGATGTTCCGCCTTTATCTGTTTAGGGCCCATGATTCTTAAACTGTACGTTGCCCACGTTTTCTTTTTTTAATCAGAGAGTGTTTGGGATCCCCTGCAGCAGGGATCTAGATAAAAGGATTAACTCTGCCTCTACTAGTTAACCACGTTTAGACTTTGCCAAGCAGGCCCTCAAAATGAAAATAGATGGATTTCCAATGCATACTTCAATGTGTTTTGATCCTGTCTCATTAAGTATCATGTGGCAATGCATTTATCAATTTAGTGTATATATATATATATATACCTTTTTTTCATGACAGAAATCAATTTGGTCAGCTTTTTATTCTGCAGGCAAACATTGATCATGGTCATATTTTGACTGTGATGTACATCGTAATATTATTATTGCATTTTCACGATTATTTTGGAAAAGTACAACATGGGTTGTGTTTTAATCTGCATTCAAAAAAAACATGACCAAGATGTAAATATTTCTCAACACAGTTAGACTATCCATCACCTCTCTAAAAGTCCTTTAGATTTCCTAAATAAAAAAATTAAATAAAAAAGTTAACATTCTTATTTCATTTCTGTAATCGAAGTATAGTGGCTTCTCTTCATTGCAAAATTTACTAAAAGAAGATGGAGATGTTTAACTCCACTCTGTCCAATGCGTTTAATGCACTAGTGGTTAAGACCCCAGCCTGGCAAGGCTTCAGCACACACACATGAAGCATTGACCAAGGTGCTGGCTGGGAGAAGATAAAAGCCTTTCTAGCAGAGGACATCCAGATGTATTCATTAGTGGTTGGATCCAGTGGGCCTTGTTGGAATCTGGAGGCATTATGTCGGCCACCACTGCACTGCCGGTTGGGTAACACCGGGTAGCAGGGAGGAACTGGCTCCTTTGTCACTGCTGTTAGCATTAGACAGAGATTTGCATATATTTCTCTTGGAAGCATTAAAGGAATACAAAAAAGACTAATTCACTATTGAAAGTCTCCCTTTCAAGATTAAAGGAGTCCCATTTGAAATGTATGACTGCTCATGTCGTTTTTATTTCATTTTTCTGCCCCCCCCCTTCTTTTGTAGGGGACTTTGATTGTTCGCCAGGTTAGGAGTAAAAAAAGAAGAAGAAGAAATGGTTAGAAAAATACCTGCCACCTTTTCTAATGTTGATTGTTTTCAAATTTCACATTTATAGAAAACTCGCATAGCATATTACTGAGGAACTCTAATTTTTCATAGTGGTTGAAGCTTATAATGCACAGATATAATATCATGTTGCAAATGTTTTAAGCTTGATTGCTGGAGAAATAACGTAGTAACGCACGTTGTTACATTAACGTTTTTAGGGCGTCAACATTTTTAGGGCAATGTACGGGACACGTCTCCAATATGTTTTGTTTCTGCTTTCAACTTCCTTTCTCTCCACGCTCCGCTCAGTTCCGTACGTAGCGCCAGGCAGCCCCTGCCACGGTGGTACCACGCAGACACCTGGACGAGAACACGTGACCAGCACTCCCAGTGGAAGTGCCCACAATGCTTATCACTCTGACCTGAATTCTGTGACGACAGACAATTTCACAAACAGCTGGGGATCAATCAAAGCCCACTTGAAATATGCCACCTGCCACTTTTACATTAGGAAGCATGCTGCTCAAAAATGGAACATTTTCACTTGTATTTGTGATTATTTTACAGGCAAAGTTGGTCTCTTCATGGGGCCTCAAGTGCCAAATGATTTATTCCTCCCTCCAGTGCCACCTCCACTCTCCAGAGCTGTGGTGAAGAGGTGGTGGGAAGGGGGAGGATTTACTTGAAGTTGTCTCTGAGCTCGAGGATGCAGTCAACAAGGGAAGGATAGATATAGTATTTGTATTTAAGCTAAAATCCTGCGCCCACCACTTACCCCAGCACCCATCCCACCCCCAGTGTGTCCATGTGCGTCTGTGGGCTGTGTGGATTTATGATGCCACACTGTGAACCTCAAATGCATCTTGTGGGTGAACTATAGCAGTCCCTGATACCTTAGAGGCAGCGACCCCTCTTCATACAGTATAGCCGTGCTGTTGGCGGGTCTGAGGCCCCTGGACCCCCACTGCTCTTGGTGCCCCACCTGACCCCACATTTAGTCTGTTGGTGACGCCACACCCAGCAGGTGTCAGTGTTACTTCTGTAGACACAAACATAGACAACTCTCTTGAGTATCGCTGTGTCTTAAAGCGACACATAACTTGGGAGTTCTGCTGCCAATCTGTCTGTAATTAATTGTTTTGTACAGCAGAAGAAGCTCAATGCACAGTTGTTCAACAGGTGGCATGTATGTACTTGGAAATGGAATTACTGTAAACGCCTTGTTGTTTCATGATCACGTGTATTTTCCTGCCAGTTCCCTTTGACTCATTATACAGTAGAAGCTCTTCGGTGGTGGTATGAAATTACCGCAAGGTTTCCTTCATGTACTTTTTGTAGTGTAGTCTGTTGTGTTAACTTGAGTCCCCTAAAATGGGTGCGAGTTTGTGAGTTAGGTCTGATGCTCTTCCGTGAATCTGGAGGGAGGGGATGCGTGTGTGTGTGTGTGTGTGTGTGTGTGTGTGTGTGTGTGCGTGTGTGTGCGTGTGTGCGTGTGTGCGTGTGTGCGTGTGAATGCGAATTCTCCAGAATACAAATAGAAGAAATAAGAAATTCACAATAGTGCTCATTACATGTCTGTGGTTAAACCTGAAGTTCTCATGACACTCAAGCAAAATAAGGCAAACATTTCCCACGGGCCACATGCCAGTTCTTGGGGCCGGTCAATCTTACTGAAGGTTTGTTCCCAGGCGAACAAGAAGGGGAAGAACTTCAAGTGTATCCACAGGATGAACCGGGTGTGTTGGGTCCGGTGTTGTGTGAGTTATTTTAGCCGGCCTCGTAACTCTCCTGGATCCATTGAGCTTGTTTCTTCCCCATCTGGTGTGTGGAGTGTCAGTCCTCCAGAGTAATGTTCGACACGAGGTCAGCAGGACACCGCAGACTCGCTACATATGCTTCACAAACTGTTGCTGTTGGTCAGGAGAACATACATTATAATCCAGATTAAACCGGATAATTAGCTTGTTGTGAGCCATTAATTCTGGCAGGTGAAGGGGGCAGAGCGGGGAATAAATAATGTGCTTGTGTCCTGTGACGCGGCGGTAAAAAATGGGCATCTTTCCAACAGCTCATTTCAACTCTTCTAATTGGCCTCATTGTAGATGAAATATTAAATGGCCAGCCTGGCTATTAATGCTGACTTTTATGGATTGGATGCTGTTGTACTTAATATACTGGCTCAGTTGTCCCTTTTATGCCTCGGCAGTGTCCTGTCCGCCCGTGATGTATTGCACGAGGAGCAAACCCACCGGTACACAATGGGGTTTCAGCCCATGTGAAGCTCTCTGGCATTGGTCCAGACTGGGAGTGAGAGCGGTCTGAGCAGTGTTGTCTGAGGCTTTTTTCTGCTTTGTAGCGGAGACATTATTGGGGAGGCTACTTCGTGGCATCGCACTTTGAAATGTGTTTGAATTTGAATTTTCTTCCGATTTTTGCTCATACAAAAGCTCTGCTGCAGCAGTTACAATGAAAAGGATGGGGTGAGATACGTGCCACCAGACAACTGCATTTGAATTATGTGTTACATTTTAATCTTAATTTATAAAATGGAACGTGCATTTATTTGTTTTATTCAATTTAACGGATTTAAAATAGCTGTTATTTGAAGTACAAATTTGCTAACTTAATTCAACCTTTCAAAGTCATGATTTCAAATTGAAATCTAAAAGCTTTCAGTGTGCCAACATCTGGATACTTAGGAAAAGTAGTAGCTTGCAAATATAATCTAACTATAATCTAAATAATAATCATCTGGATTCTCTTGGCAGATCCAAAATAACGTTTTTTTTTTTTTTACATTTCTTCTCCTGTGTTTATCCAAATATAGTGACTTAAAAAATAACCCTGACCCTAAAAAAAACATTGCCAGGATCCTTTTCTCCAGTTGTGATCTCAGTATGTTGACTGTGTGTGTGTGTGTGTTGGGGGTGGGGAGCTGAGGCTGGCTTGCAGGGAGGGGCACGGAGGAGTGACTGGGTGTGTCTTAGGCCCCTAGCTCTTGATACTTTTTTCCCCACAGAGGCATTTTCCAGAGTAGATGCAGTTCACTGGGGTTTAGTTACTTTTTCAGTGGGAGTTTGTGCATCTCATATTTAGGAATCGCTGTACCTGTGATTACACTTTTCCACCACTAGGGTTTTCTGCATACGCATGGTCAGCAGTAGTTCTAAATGTACGCACGTTCTCACGCGCAAGAACAAATCGACAAGTCACATTCTATGTGTAGAAATGTGAGTACGCACAGTTTTGCTTATTGTGCTTGATAAATGAGGCCCCTGGTGCGAACTCAGGACCTCACAGACCCCGAGCAGTGACACTACCACTGCAGCAACGAGGATATACTGCGTCTCTCAGCAGCTAGTGGGGTCTTCCAGTGTTGATGCCGGGTTAATATGCTGCCTGTTGGTCTGTTAGCTTGCTCACTAGTCAATATATTGAGATGGTAACAAGAGAAAGAAAAATTGGTAGAACTATTTGGTTCACTTGTTGGTAAGTCAATATATTTAGATACGCATGGGAGAAGAAAAACAAAGTAGACAATAGATATTTGGATCCGCCAAGAGAATCCCACATTTATTTCTTTTAAAATGTCTTTGCTCTCAGGGCTTCAGTAGCCAGTTTGATTTCATCTGCAAGCTTCTGCTTTTCCTAAGTACCTGGCTGTTCCCACAATCTGAAAGCTTTTCAAGAGTTGAATTTGAAATTGTGGCTTTGAAAGGTTGCGTGGAGTTTCCACATTTTGTAGTACATATAACACGTTTTAAATGTGTTTTCCAATTAAATTGAAGCTGCATTTTGAATTTCAAACAAGGAAAAACTCTTTAAAAAAAGAAAAGAAAATCAGGTTCAAATGCCAACATTCAGTTTTACTGATCTGATTTTACTAATTCAAATTCTGTTGTCTGTTGGCACATCTGCCACATTGCATCTTACCCCACAGGAATGCTCACATAAACGTACAACTGTATGTACCGTGGCACCGTACAAATAGTTTTTGGTTCAAAAAGGAAAATGACAGGTCAGCTATAATGCTCTGGTGCTCTGGTAGAAGAATCATAGCCGTATGGGAGTGCCAGCAGCCAGGACTCTCCTGAACAAGGACATCCCCCTCAGCATCATCCACAGTGGGGGAGGATGTGGCTGTTTTCAGCCTCGTGGGAAGACACTGGCCAGGGACCATAATGCCTGCAGCCGCTAGCAAAGCCCCCTAAAATATTCATCACATGACTTTTCTCTGTGACTATATGTTTTTAGCAGATGGTAACATTTTTGAGTGGAGAACAAAGTTGTAAAAGGAATATGATTTCACTCGTTGCCATGGGAACAGAGATGGATGAAGATGTTTCATGGTTCACTGGTTGCCTCGTCTCAGTTTGTGTGTGTGTGTGTCTGTGTGTCTGTGTGAGTCTGTACATGTGTCTCTGTGTGTGTGTGTGTGTGTGTGTGTGTGTGTGTGTGTGTGTGTGTGTGTGTGTGTGTGTGTGTGTGTGTGTGTGTGTGTG
>OMOT01028314.1:0-12167 GCA_900312575.1 Acanthochaenus luetkenii | reverse complement strand
AGGTGAGTGGAAAAACAGACAAGCTTGGACAATTTTTGAGAGAATTGCCCCCCACCTTCCCTGAGCTTTCCAGGATGTTCAAGCGGATCATGTGCCTTTTTGGCAGCACCTATCTGTGTGAAAAGCTCTTCTCCACAATGAACTTTAATAAGTCAAAGTTCAGGTCCAAACTTAAAGATGAGCATCTTAAAGCCATACTGAGGGTCTCAGTTGCTTCCTCCCTCAAGCCAAATGTGGCTCAGCTGTGTGAGAGGAAGCGCTGCCAAGTCTCTGGCAGCAAGGAGTAGGAGGAAGTAAGAGAAGCCTATGTTCTGAAGAACCGTTCATGTTCTGCATGTTCTGACTTGTTATTAGTAAAGATTGAGAAGATTGGATCAGTTGTACTTTTTTTTGGAATACTTGAAACAATTTTTTTGTGGAATTCTTGATGCGGCCCAGCCTCACCCAGACTCTACCTCCAGCGGCCCCCATGTAAGTTGAGTTTGAGACCCCTGTTCTAGACAATAGTAAACTTGGTAAACTTAATCTAGTTTCAATCCAACATTAAAGCTGCACAAGGCAACTTCGTATGCGGCTCCAAATGGCAGTGAGAGGTAACTGAACTTCAATACTCATCAGCACCCCAAGTAAACGGCACACATCACGCTCATGTTCACCAAGATGGCTGGTCTGTGATCGAGAAGCAAAAGATCTACTGTAATGTTGGTGAGTCCAGCTTTCTCTCAGAGCGCTGCTCACTGCTGCTTCGGAGACAGTTTGTTGTCTTAAGTTTCGATTCGTTACTTGCTGTAAAGTGTCGACACCAGAATTTCATTTGAACAAATAGGGCGAATCATCGGCGTCGCAATGAATGGGGATGGGACGTTCTTATTGCAGCCCCGCTTTATGATTTAGGCTGATAAGACGGGTATATTTGTTTACATAAAACTCTTGCCTAGTGCAGCTTTAAAGTAGAAGTTACTAACAATTAATTAAACAACCATTAATTTAGAATGGATTTGTCATGCAGACACCAAACCTCAAACACATAAAGCATGAATGTTCTCCTATCTGCCATCAGTGGAGTCATGAACAACATGGCCTCACTTGCCGCCCAGCTGAACGGGTTTTCAGCTACACTGTCTGTGGGAGGAGGAGTCTCGGGTATCTTACTGAAGCAGACAGTGACTGAAAGTGTGGACATAGAGGAATTCTCCTTTGGCTATACCTCCCCCAACGCCAGCATGAATGTGGGTGCATTCTTTTAACTTGACCTTTATATTCGGTCAATAATATGATATCATAAATAACAACGCAACTTGCTCATTACAGATTACAGAATAACAGTATGTTTTGTTATCTCAACCCACCTGCTAACTTGAGAATGATGACAACCGCACCAGTGGTCTATAATGTGCATCATATTATTGTGGTTAGATTTCAAGGTGACACCTAGTCATCCTATTTGTCGTTTGAAAATCATGGTGCTACCCCATATATTAGTAGTGGTTTACAAACATTCTTGGTTGAGTGAGTTGTGGCGTCTAAGTTCAACAGCCCTCACTTAATAATAAGAAAGCTGCATTACGTGGTATAATTATGTAGCATGTAAATTACTGTGTCCAGGGGGTTCATATAATATAGGCAGGCACACAGATGGGGGAACAAACCCTTGAAACAGAGGAGACAGGGAAAACCTTTTCGCATTACTGTAACTTCACTGTCATTGAGTGTTTTCACACTTTATTTTAACTGGGTTCTGCATCAAATTGATAGTTTCATCCGTGCCCCGTGCTTTGCCATATCAACACCATACGGTACATTTAGACCAAAAACGTATTTGTACCGTTTCCTGCAGATCATACAAAATAGAGATAAGCTGCTTGGCTTTTCAACATCTGTTACAGTCTCAAAAGAAGCATTTGAGAAAGCATACAATTTGTCCAATGGTACCGCATTTGCAGCTGTTCTTCGATTCATCAACATGGCCAAGGTAAAAAATAATAATATATATATTCAGCGTTCAATAATGGATACACATGTCATAGTCACTGTTTTGTGGTTGTTCCATTTTCCCCAGGATGAGTTGAACAACACCGTTTTACATAATGTGGTTTTAGCAATTGAAATGGGAGCTATTATCACCAATCTCACTGACCAAATATTCATCGATTTTCGAAAAGTCAAAGAGGTAAGTGAATAAAGTGGCATCTTCTATTATGTTGTCTTGTATCTTGAGTTGCTTTTTTCAAAAGTTCTGTTGCCTCGTTTCTAGGAGGGAACTCCATCTTGTCGATCATGGAATGGCGAAGGTATTTTTCTGCCACTGATTTACATTTCTGTGTAAGATTTAGCAGTTTTTGCTAGATACAATTTTGGATACATAATCTGAAAGAAGGCACCAACTGTGATTGGTTGCGTCCTCTTCCTCCCTGTCGTTTATTTTGTTACGTAAAAATCTATGTGGTTGCTCTCTCATAGGAAGCCGGCCAAATTGGACAGACGATGGATGCGTGACATTTATAGATGAAGACAACATCAAATGCCAGTGTTCGCATTTGACATTTTTTGCTGTGTTAATGGTGCGTTTTACTTCCCTTGTAATATTAGCATGATACAATAATTTGGCACAGCATGATGATGTTTATCTTACTAATTCGCATTCCTCCTGGAAAGAGTACCAATAATCCTCACATAACTATCTGTCGGTTCATCTTAGCTGTACGCACCTACAAGCTGCCTCATTTGTTATTTCCCCCAACAAAGTAAGAGTGCAGTGACAAATCCTCGACCCCAATCTTAAAGGACTAGTCAGACTTTCTGGAAGTTTGGCCCACGTACCCAATATGTGACGAGAACATTAGCACCAAAATCATTTAGTTATATCAGATAGTTCTGTCCGGTGTGCATGCTAAAGCTTTATCATACAGTATGTTAAGTAATTGTTGGCGACCAGCATTATCGTAAAAGTGAGTTAATGAGAACGTGTATCAGCTCCAGGGCTGGATGGTTAGTTCATTATAATGACACACCTCTGAACCTGCCAGGCTTGTCAAGGGGATTCAACAAAAAGAATGCACGTTGAATGGCAGATCTCTCTTCCCACGTAACTTGTTTCCTTGTTTACACAGGAAATGGTATATGGACTGCATTTATATAGTGCTTTTTACAGTCTTTTTCAGACGCCCAAAGCGCTTTACAATTAGCCTCACATTCACCCATTCACACACGCTTTCATACACCGTTGGCGGAGGCAGCCATGTAAGACACCAACCTGCTCAACGGGAGCAATTGGGGTTAAGTGTCTTGCTCAAGGACATTACGAGTTTTTTTTCTTCCAAGAGGAGCTGGATTCGAACCTTCAACCTTGCAGTTGCTGGGCTGGGTTCTACCTCCTGGGCAACTGCAGTCCAAGGAAGTGAGTGAAGTAACCAGACAGCTCAAGTGTTTGTGCTGTTTATTCTGAATGGTCTTCACTAATGATGAAGATTGAGATTTTGTTTTCAGACATTATGAATCTACAGCCCACAGTTTGGTTTGCTAAAAGGTTTATCTTAATAATTTGGGTAATGCTAGTTGCCTACGATTACTTAACATACTAAAATGCACCGGACAGAGCTATCTACTGGAGACAGAGATGATTTTGGTGCCAATCCTCTCTACATATATTGGGTAAAGTGACCAATGGGCCAAACTCCCCAAAAGACGGTGTAGTCCTTTAATACATTTGGCTTGGATGGTCCAGTTGGTGCTGTATAAGCTTAATCATCAACCAACATGGCATCCTGATCACCATTGCCACTGATCCTGTGATGAAATGCAAAAGCTTGATTCCAGAAAAGTGCAAATTTTTGTTTCACCTCTGCAGTCTCCCCCCAATACGACCATCTCTAGTGCTGACCTGAATTCCCTCACCTACATCACCTATGTTGGCTGTGGCTTGTCGTTGTTCTTCCTCTGCGTAGTCCTCTTCATGCACTTCCTGCTAAGGTAACCATACATGAAACATTTCCTATCTGAGAGAGAGAGACTTTTTTTTAAAGGCAGCCAGTATAATATTGTACAACACTCATGTACTAACATGCAAGTAAAGTAGAAAACACCTTGGGTTCACAAGTGTGTTGTGCCGCTGTGGTTTGTTCAGTGGAGGTTGATGTCAACAAGGAAGTTCTCCAAAACTGCAGAATACTGTAGTAGATGTCAAAATATTTGCAGTAGGGAAATTAGATTGTTGAACAGTGCCTCATTGTTGGAGTCCCAGGAAACAACGGTGTTATTTAACTGTTCTTCTGTGTACGTTGGCATAGGTCCCTATCTCTATGCCTCATCATGTTTCTCTCTGTCTCATCTGTTTTCTTATTTCTGTTACTGTCCAGTGCAGTAACATTTAGATATATAAAATATAACTAAACCATAGAATCAAAAAAAAGCTACGCACGTGCTATAAACATGTCAGAAAGTAACAAGAAAACATGATATGTGCAATACAATTGTGCCATTAGTGCAATCTTAGTAATAATAACAAATATATATATGGAATAATCCCATCACATCAAATTCTGACTGCATAAGAGCTTGAATATAATTACAAAGCTGTAAAGTATATATCATGTACAATTTGAAACCAAACGTTTGTTTGCACAATAGATAGCACAATACACAAACCTTGAGGGGGTTGATGATGCCTCAGCTGAAGACTGTAATTTATTGTAATTAGATACTGACCCCTCAATTTACAATTGTAGTAACGTTATATATTTGTAAACCTATATAAATTGAAAAGTAATCTGGTACTTCAGTAACAACAAGAAAACACAATAGTGCCAAGGCCTATCACACCATCAGTTGACTCTGGCCATTTACAGTACATGGTCGACCATTGCACTTTGGGTGTGGGGCAACTGAGAGATTTTGTCGAGTTGGTGAAACTAACAAGTATTAAATAAAATCAGAACCGTTACATTTAGCTGTCATCAAATACAGACATAGCGGACAAAGTAGCCTACAGTCAGCTGACTGGTCCCTTTACTAAAATGGGGAGGGGCAGCTGTGTGTACACTACGTCATGTAAGCCAAGTTTTCAGGCTACATCATGAAAGTAATATAACTAGTAGCATGAAATAAAGTAAAATATCACGTTTGATGATGAAATGCCAATAAAACATACTCTAATTTACATTTCTGTGTAACGTATTGCAGTTTTTGCTAGACACAATTTTGAATACATAATCTGGAAGAAGGCACCAACTGTGATTGGTTGCGTCCTCTTCCTCCCTATCGTTTATTTTGTTGTGTAAAAATCGATGTGGTTGCTCTCTCATAGGAAGTCGGCCAAATTGGACCGACGATGGATGCGTGACATTTATAGATGAAGACAACATAAAATGCCAGTGTTCGTATTTGACATTTTTTGCTGTGTTAATAGTGCGTTTTACTTCCCTTGTAATATTTGCGTTATACAATAATTTGGCACAGCATGATGATGTTTATCTTACTCATTTGCATTCCTCCTGGAAAGAGTACCAATAATCCTCACATAACTATCTGTCGGTTCATCTTAGCTGTACGCACCTACGAGCTGCCTCATTTGTTATTTCCCCCACAAAGTAAGATTGCAGTGACAAATCCTCGACCCCAGTCTTAAAGGACTAGTCAGAAGTGAAAGTGGAAGTTTGGGACACGTACCCAATATGTGATGAGAACATCAGCACCAAAATAATTTCTGTGTCTCTGGTAGATAGTTCTGTCCGGTGTGCATGCTAAAGCTTTATCATACAGTATGTTAAGTAATTGTTGGCGACCAGCATTATCGTAAAAGTGAGTTAATGAGAACGTGTATCAGGTTATGCAGAGCTCTCTATAAAACAAGCCTGCTTGCACGGAGAAGCATGTGGATGGACTCAAAATGAAACTGAAGGTAAACAATATGTGTTGCTTTTGATGACAATTGTATTGAAAATGTATGAAATAATGAGACGTAAATACAAAATGTGCCACACGGACACTTGGATGTGAAGTTTGTCTGTGTGTTTGCTGTGGGGCTGACAGGAGTTGTTTAGCTTTGACTATTGATTGCTTGCTATCATTTGAAAGGGTAGTGTCTAGTTTCATATGATACCTCACACGGCGGCATTGAGTGAGTGAATCGTTTTCCAAGCTGCGTTGTAATGCTACTGCCTCTTCCATTCCAAGATCTTGTATTTTGGAACTCAAACATTTGGATGACTGCCTATCAGACATTGCTTGGACCAAATACACTTGGGAGGATTGTTTTGGAAGCATTAGATCCCCATTGAAAAACAACAACAAAGAATTACAAAACATTGTTTTGGGGTAATTTATTTCCCCCCCCAATAACTATCACTATCAAGACGGCGGACCCGTCGGGCTTAAACTCTGCCGCTGCGTGCTCTGATAGGCCCCGCCTGCTCTCCCTAATTGCCTCAGCTTCCTCTCATCTATCATTGAATGGGGCGGACGTCCGTACATGGGCCTCAGTGTCCACGCAGGGAACAGCATGTCTTTCACCTCCCCCCTTCTAAACTCCCACCGTCTGCCACAGCTTGTAGACCTAAAAATTACATTTATTTTCCTGGCATTTCACTCTTATATAACCAATGGTCACAGGAATATTGTAAGGCCACTAAGGTCCTGACCTTTGCATTCAAACACTGTGTTTTTGGTGATCTAGGAATTTAGGTTTATTCTACCGTAAGCGTAGTAAGTGAAGAAAACTACACATTTGGAGTCAAGTCTTTTCAAAGGTGACTGGGCCTTTAAGGTGGTATGATGAATAGGATACAGGTATGTTAGAGGCAAAATCAGATGGATAAATTACAATGACTGCATTATCAATAGACTACTGTAATTCACATTTCCACTGACTCACTCACTCACTTGTCTCGTGTATTTTCTTTCCTTCCTCTGCTTTCTTTTCTTCTTATCCTTCCCTTGACACTCCCTGCCTTTCTCTAGCATTTTCTTAACAATCACCAGATAATAAAAGTGAGATATCAGATATTTGAAATATGTCATAAATACATATATATCTCAAAATAATTGGATGATGTCAAATGTAAAATCCATCATTAGCCACTGAAGCGGAGACTTCACACCTCACAGTATTTAGACATTCAGTTTAACGCCACACTGTGTAGTCTCCTCTCCTGCCTTTTCTCTCTCCTAAACCACTTTGATTACATTGATTTTTTAAAGAACTGAAAATCCTGCCCTCGTCGCCATTCAAAACTGTGCTATTAGCCTACTCAGATTGATTTTAACTTGGTTTGCCTTGAATGGAAAGTTCCATTTGGTAACTGACAGAGGACCACAGTCACATTTTAGAGTAACTTTCACAAGTTTCATAAGAATTCTCATAAGGAAGAAACTGGAGATTTCCTAGCAACACACACACACACACACACACACACACACACACACACACACACACACACACACACACCAAAGTGGTTGTCTGGTTCATAACATGGGATTGTCTGCATCCAGGCAAATACTTCAATTAAATGATCATAGTGGGTGCAAATTAAGATGGAGAATTTTGTGATTTTCTGGCCATCAGACTGGCTCAACTCTCGAGGATATACTCTATCCTCGTTGAGTTTTGAAACGACATTCGTCTATTGTCAATCACAAAATCATGAGCAACCAAAATAAACACCAACATATATGACCTCGCTGATGTTCAACCTATCCTTCCAGGAGAGCGAAGGCCAGTAATGCCACGCACATCATCATCCAACTTGTTATGGCCTTGTTCCTGCTCAACCTCACTTTCCTGACCAACAATTGGGTGGCAAAACTGAAGCACCCTGTGGGCTGCAAGATCATGGCAGCTGTCATGCACTACTCCATGTTGGCCACCTTCACTTGGTTTGCTGTGGAGGCTTTGCACCTCTGCCTGCAGCTGCACACAGCTGGCAAGATTATAATCCATCACTACATACTCAAAGTCTCTGTTACCAGTTGGGGTGAGTTGGCACCATTATCTTCCTTTTCGAGTATAAGGAATGGTTTGAGTATATAGATTTGTGTATGCTCCATTTTTCTGCATAGATTTTTACTCTGAAGTTTGAGTTGTATGTGCTTTCATCACTATTGTGTAATAGATATTTTCCCCCCCAATTATATTGAAAAGGAATATTTTTGGATCCGGTTTGCCAATTGTTCCGTTTTTAAAATGGGTGAAATGATGTAAGTAGAAATGACATATAAAGTTATTACATATTTTAACGTATTACTGAACGTAGAAACACTATTTTGGTAACCATGGGGTGGGTGTTGTTATTCCTCTTACGGTCTATGTTATCCTTGCAGTTAAAGGCATTAACATTATTTTACACCCCTATTCATTTTAACGGTAGTCAGAAAGGGGGCGGGATCCAGAATCCCTTATTTGGGCCAAGAAATGATTTCACGCTTGAGGACAGTGCACATGACAGGATCATACTAACTCACTTGACTAAAATACAGCAAAGCTTCCACAAAATACCTGCAGATCAAAGGATAATCAGTTGTTTTCGTTCCGCTCTCCATCTCCAGCTCTTCCGAGTATAGTTGTGATTGTCCTGTTCATCCTGGGCAAATATGGTGAACAAGTCATCAACACTGATGAGAACGACGTGATCATGTGAGTCCTGACTGCATTTTGGTTGTTTTCTGTAGATTATATAATTTCCCATCGTAAATCTCATGATATATTCATATACCAATCATTTAACCATTTTTCCACGAAATTTCAGCAGAGCGAGCAGTTGGTTAAAAAAGTATTATGCATTAAGCAGGCAAGCTACATAAAGCTCCTTGAAGCATTTTGTTTGATTCCTGTTCGCTCGCTGACATCTTTCCTTTCCAAGGTGTTGGATAACTGACAATGATGTCAACATCTTCAACATAGGCTATTATGCAATGGTCTTCCTCTTCACCTTCACTACCTTCATCACCATACTGTGCTGGCTCTTTCACCTCAAGAAAACTGAAGCAGGCGCAGCTCAACTGGGCAGAAACGGCAGGAGCATTGTCACGGTCTTGGGACTGTGCTGTATGCTGGGTATCACATGGGGTTTTGCCTTCTTTGCCCATGGTGTTCTGCTGGTGCCCTCCTACTACATTTTCACCATCCTCAATTCTTTCCAAGGTATCCGCAGCTACTGTATAACCAGCGGCTCTAGATAATAATCTCCCCACCCGTTTCTTGACTAAGAATTTCTAATTTGATAACCATCACTCAAAACAACACACAGTAAATTTCAGGGTTTGTACTTGTACAGTATGTGTGACCATTTTTCCCTGCCGGCAGGTTTCTTCCTGTTCCTCTACTACTACAACACCAGCCAGATGATAGGAGAGACTAATGATGGTGTCGACAGTAAGAAAAGCTTCTACACTGATAATACCACTGTAGACAGCCACGAAAACCCCTACAAAACAAAGCCTCAGAAGGACTAAGGAGTAACTAACAGATCGTGGTCAGCTTGAGGCATGCAGAGAATAAAGTCCAAAGTGTACTTTTACACAATAACATTCGTATTATATTCCTAAATGCTAATACATCAATTTTTCTGAAATAGTCTGTATTGGTCTTTCAAAAAATTAAAACTACTGGGATTTTATTTGGTGATAATTCCAAATTTTAAAGTCAGTTTTGGATTAATATTATCTTGCAAAAACTAGGTTTATACTACTTGGTTTATAATCCTGTATAAATCTGTCATTCAGGTAATTAGTAAGACAGGTAAAGATTTACGTTTTATTTTGTGGTAGTTAGCTGGCTTTGCAATACATTTAAACAAGCAATCTTACTTTTTGGCAGTTTCTTTTGAGAAAATGTATTGATACAATTAATTTGACCTTGCTAGTTTGTTGCTATGCCATACATTTTTTAACTCAAGACCAATTTTGTGACTTAACTGGACTGCACAATAAGAAATTGCTCCAATACTGATTTAAAAACTGTATTCAAGTATTTTTGAGGCCTTAAGTTTAAATAATATTGTTTAATACATTTAGTAATACTTAGTAAAAAAAAAAGAAAAAAAGTGGATGTGACTAAATCTCTAGACGCAGAGGACATGCACGAGCACACATCATTATCAAATACATTCAGCAAGTCCCATAAGATATCAACGTTCCAGGATGGTCAGAGTGGCAGCCATTTATGTGTACCATTGGGCTAACTTCCGTATAAACTGACTTACGGCAAGTCACTGAAGGAGGCTACATATGGATTGTTGGACTGATTTTGGTTTAATCGCTTTATATTAATATTGGTAAGTCATCACATTAAATTACTTAAACGACTTACTTAATCTTGTAACGTTACAAAGCTAACCCTTTTTAGTTTAGGCTACACCATAGCAACTAACCCTTAAAATGCCACAGGTGCCATTTTATGGTGTACTAGTCAAATGACCACATCAGTCTGTTCTATCCAATTCCAATTCTATGGTGTAAAGGCATGTTTTGGACTTTGTTTGAAATAATACAAAGTTTAAAAAGCAACACTTTATTCCATTTTGATCATACAGACTTTTTGAAAAAGACAGATCAATACACACATTAATATTCACATATTTTAATAATTACTCATTAGTTTTTTTAAATAAAGAAAATATTGTACATTTATTCCATTAAGAGTGCTTCCGCTTCCTCCAAAGCGTTTTCCATTTCAGCAACCTCCAGTGAAAAGTTCTCCCTTTCCTGTGTCAGATGTTCCCGTGTTTTAGTTAGGTCTTTCATTGTTGTTTGGATTGCCTAATGATGTATAAAGTTTAAACACATTTCAAACAAACTCAACTCAAAAAGGTGATAATGGTTACAATGGTCAGTGAAAGTAATGGAATGGTTTAACAACTGGTTGCCACGTCAAAAGTCCAACAAATTTTACTTACCTCTAGTTGAGCATGTTGCATTGACGCAATATCACCAAAGACCCTTAATTCATTTAGCAGATCTGCGGAGACACTCTGAAATCGAGATTGAAAGACGTATGCTTATTTTGGTGGCTTGATCTTTAAAACACCCCAAACCCTGTGTATATACAGTACAAGTACAGTACAAATGGGATTCATTATAAAGTATAGGGAAACCATTTTTTCTTAAGTTATAGTTGGTATAGGACAAATAATTGCATGTTTCTGATTTTATTGCTTCTTTTTCCAATTTCGTTATTTGTGTGTGAGAGCTTAATTCAAATGTGATTTGAAGTTTGATGTAGTATAGAATAAATGAAATATGACTGTAAATCTGAAGTCAAGGGCAAGTAGATTGAAATAAAATATATACCACAACTTCTTTTCTTTGATCTTCATTTTGCTGGGCAGCTTCTCCAATCATTTCTCCTAAAACTAAAACAAATCTAAAAAGGTTATAATTTAACAATGTAGTAAAGCAACTGACAAAAATATATCTTGTTTTGAAGCCAGGGATACATATTCACCTGGGTCCATTTTTCTAGCAACTAGGAGAACATGGCAATCCTTTAGGCGTTTCTTAACATCTGCATTCTCCTCTTCAAGGTCAATGGACTGTAGCTCCAATTCAGATACTTTTTGCTGCAATACAATAATGACTGTGTTCACTGACAGAAGTAAACATGTTCTAACAGTATGAATGTGTATGACAACAAAAAACTCATCAAAGGATGTACACATATAGGATGTACATGATCAAAACACTTATGTGATCTGTGAAAGACAAGTGACATCAGGGGTGGACAAATCATGAATTAATTAGCTAGCCCGCTGGGCAAGTGAATGCTCCAATGTGCTTGCCCAGTCCCATTTTTAGGTTGCCCAGAATATCTGTACAGTATGCGGCTCATATATATATCGTACCCACATCTATAACACTGCATTCTTATTTACTTTCATCCCATGGGTATATATTTACGTTTTTATTTCCTGTATAAACAAAATAAAATATTATATTCCGACATGATTTTTTAGTCGACAGAGGAGAAGAAAAAAAAGAAGGTTGTAGACAGTTTAACGTAGGCTTGTCACGGTACCAGAATTTCAGTAGTCGGTACCGGTACCAGTACATTTTCACGGTACTCTGTACCAATTTCGGTACCACGGCGTACGAGCGTGCGTGTGAGTAATACATCAATATATAGAATTCCACGGCAATAAGAATTGGAGCATCAAAATATTCTCCTTTATTAAAATATC
>OMOT01028308.1:0-17621 GCA_900312575.1 Acanthochaenus luetkenii | reverse complement strand
CCGTCCACCTCGGCCACGGGCTGGAACCAGGTCACCAGCGCTGTGGTGTCGGTCACGTCGCGCACATCCACCTGGCTGGGGGCATCAATCACTGGAGGGGTGGGGGGTAACATATACCATTAAAGTTCCCCTACTATACAATTAAAATGTTCTTCTATTTAGATACATACTGTATATGATCAAAGATGTCTGATGAAGATATTGTTCAAATGTGATATATTTTTTGAGTTGTTCAATTTTGCACGTTCAAAAATCCATCATTTTTTACAGGCAGTTTCAGACTAACGCATCACAACTGGACTTGGTCCTGATTGGCTCCCCTTACTAAATAATTACTGATATCCTTCCAGTCAGGCCAGTTTGCAGCATTTGGACTGGAAAGTCTCCACTCAGCAGGTTTACCTCATTTGAATTAGAGGATCTGCTGTACAGTATTGAGACTGTTCTGCCTGTGAAGTCTTCAAATTAACTTTTAACTAAACTACATTTATTTGCAAAACATCAAGAAGAACATTATTCTTACCCTGAGTATATTTGAAAACGAAATCATGAAAACTGAATAATATGGGACCTTTCACCTATGTGGCAGGGAGGCCTACAGTTGGAGTAAAAGAGAAGGTCCTGTGACTGTGAAGCCACAGGTTTGATCCCAGCGAGGCTAATGTGTCCGGTTAAGGTGTCCTTGAGCAAAACACGGGGTGCATTCCATTACATGACGATTTATCCTCGTCTCCTCGTGTCCTCAAGGTCTCCTCCTGCGAGGAGGCGTGGAAGCAAGTGAACCGTGTCCTGTCAATTGGAATGTCCTCGCACGCGCCCACACTGAAGTGACATTTGAAGCGTGGCGTTTGAGGCTCCTCGCACACAGTGTCCCCTTCCCCTCCACGGATGACAGTTGTCTAGTTTTATCCACATTGAAATGTTTCACAAAGTTAAGATTAATGTGTAATTCATCTATGTCAACCCTAATGAGCCTCGTCTATCTCAAATACATTTCCTAAGCGAACGTGTGTCTGTGCATTATTACTTGGGTTAAGCAATGATCATGTAGACTATTAAAGTAGCAATTAACAATTTTTTCTACACATTTCTGACGGTATGGAACTGGGCTTAGTCTATATAGGCACGTGAATTATTGTCACCCATCCGCATTGAGGATACACCTGTGTATCTGTGTGGGGTAGGAGGGTGAAAAGGCCAGAGGGTTATGTGCATGAATACACCCCTCTCACATGTGACAGCCCTCTCGCATTTACGAGGTTATTCAAACTATTTACAGATCAAATCCCCGCACCATGAAGGGCGCCTTTCTCCGGCGATGAAATTAATTTGTCACACATAAGCAACTTCAGGAAAGTCAAACCTTCTGCGCAGGGCTGATAAAATGAAGATTCTGCATTTGAGCTTAACACAGATTTGTCTTCTGGGGAGGCTGTGTCGTTCTGGTGTAACGACGCCATTCTCCTGGGAGGCTGGTTTCCCCCTGAGCCTGACTGGTTAACTGACGGGCGCCTCCCACACATGGTGGGTTGGATTGGAGGGGAAGGGGAAGGGGAGCGAGAGCAGAGGGATTCACTTCACACAATTAGCCCCTCAGCATGCAAATCCCACAGTATGGACCGCAAGCCGGTGTAATGGTAGACATTAAGAGAGCTTGAGTCACACTGGGAACTCTGAACCACATAATCCAAGCAGCACTGACGTGTGCATATGTAGGCTTATGTGTGTGTGTATGAGTGCATGCATGCATATACATAAAAAGTATTCACCCCCTTGACGTTTTGCACATTTTCTGGTGTAAAAGACATTAAATGGGATTTTGGGTCAAAACAAAAAATATATGCAAAGTATCAATTTAGCTACTAAATCTATCTTCTATCAAAGTGGAGTGGAAATTCAATAAATGTGTGTCAAAGTGTGAAATTCCAAAAATTCTTCTACCAGGTCTCTTCAATGCATAATACATCTTAACGGGATTTTAGGGTGTAAGGTGTATTTTACTTTGCTGTAGCACAGTATGGAATACCTGTGTTATTCAAGGACAGCATTACATTTCAGTTCTGTAGTTTCAAAGAAAAAATGATCCCACCATCATTACATATATATTAGTGGGCGTTATCAGTGCAGTTTCTTCTCTTTGATTTTCCTATGGATGTCAATGAAGAAATTGAACAGAAAAAAATACAAAAAAATAATGAAAGCTGCACCCTCTGGACACCCTACTGCGCTCTACAGCGTCAGTCATCTCTATAGCTTACCATCCCTGCTCTAATTGTGAAGAGGCCGGGTGTATAGGAAAAGGTTATGACAGGCCTTTAATGGTGTTTCCCTGCACACTTCTGTTTATTCTGGCAAGGCGCAGACCATTTTCAAACCATAAATAAGCGAGTGAGTGAGCTTGACCCGGTGCCGGATGGGGGAGCCGTCTGTTAAAGTTAGCGCTGTAACGTGGTGAACATTGCCCCGCGAGTTGAAATTGCTTCACTTAGATTTGTTGAAACAGAAAGTGTCCCAGGGGTGAAAGCAAACACTGTTTGAGTCCAGGTTTCAGTTAACTCGGCATGTTCGGCAGAGCCTTACTCGTAAAGCAAATACACGCTCGACAACCTCAACAAGAGTTGGAGCCGTATTCTAACCTGCCCTCGATGCTAAAAATAGCCTGGCTGGCTGGTGCTGGCAGGTGAAGTGGAGATTTCAACCCTATTTCCCCTCTTCATATTGATCGCCAAACCCTGAGTTCTTCAAAGTGTTACAAGCCATTGAGCTTTACAGCGACAGCCTGATGGAGATGTGATTTTCCTCATGACCAGCCGATAGGGTTGGGAATCCATATCCCTCTTCACGACCCCTGCTAAATCACAAGTATGCAATGAAAAGTAATGAGCTAATCACTCAGGGTTGACATGTCGGGCTGTTTTCGATACGCTGTTGGGGGATGCAGAATGGATAAACCAGAGAGGGATATAGAGACCAATGAACCTGCGCGTGGTATGAAGGTGACAACCTGCTTTTACTCCACGAGAACCTCTTTTTCTGAATCTGCAGCAGTCAGACCGGCGAACGGGCTTTTAAGGCTTATTCCCCTGCAAATATGCTATGAATGCAGAGATTAGGGTCGACACTGACAGGTCTCTGTGTTGAGATGACACGTTTTTGATATACCGTATATGCTTTCATTTATCTATTTGATTATGCAAAGCTAGCATTGGTAAGAATTCAAAATATCAAATGGTTTATTTCCAATACTTAATAAATTATGACATTTTAATTTGGCTTTTCCAGCATCGTTCATTCAAGCCTGGGGAATAATGTCCCTCCACTGTGTGGATAAGATTCAGAAAATCCTGTGTTTATATAAAGGTCACAAATGGCGGATTTTTGCACCGTAGCCAACTCGACTACTATCGATCAAGGATGATAAGCCAGGGATATTAGAGGGCGGCTCAACAGTCTAGGCTGTATACCATGTATTCACAAGGTTGTGGGTTCAAATCTGCCTCATGATCTAACGTTAATTTCCTTTTTCTTGTGGCTTACCTGAAGCTTTCCACTGCAAACTATCTCATGAAGTAAACATGGCCTTAAAAAAAGATATCCACCATTTTTTAAAAATGACACCTATTCTTACAAAATGATCGGCTTACTACTGACAACCATCACTTCACAAAATATGTATGTTTGAGAGGGCAGACACCGCTGTGTTTTTGTCATATTGAATGATGAATTTAAGGTAGCAAAATCATCCCAAAATGAATATATATATATATATATAGTCTTTTGGAAGAAAAGAACGTTAAAATAATATTAAAAGAAAATAACGATAAGTTAGTTAGGTTTGGATATAAACACTCACTTGTGACGACATTCTTGGAGGCTGGCGGTCCGCGGTTTTTGTTCTTCACTACCTCCAGTTTGACCTCGTACTCCTGGCCAGGGCCCAGGCCTGACTGCTCAAAGGTGGTCTCCGGACGGCCGAGGGCGTTGAGAATCTCACCATCCTCCTCTTTCTGCCAGCACCGAAAAACACCAGTCATCAACCAGTACAAAGACGAGTCCTGGCATAATGTGTATGGAGCGGGAACAGAGTTGCCAAATCATACATAATGGCGCTCTGGGTGGTTGTTTGGACAATAGAGTTGACAGGAGACTCGCATTAATAGACTGTGGCTTTCAGTAGATCCCACTAGCACTGTTTGTTAAGATTTATATGAGCGCTCAAAAAAGAAAAACAAAGCGTTGAACAAAATAATAATCTCTCGGTGCCATTTGGTCGTCGGAGTCAATAGAAGCAGAACAGGACATGCCGATAGTTTTAACTGCTTGGTCTTTGCATTCTGGCTTGGCTAAGCTATTTTCCACAGGATACGCACCCACGTCCACATGTATGCACATTAGGCAATTATTGAGGCGGTCTGCAGCAGGCCGTATACAGTTTCTACCAGAGGAAAATGTGGATAATGATAGACTGTGGTGGGCTCTAGAGTTCATCCACCTCCTGGAATACAGAAGATCCATTAAGACACACTACGGGATAGTGCTGGACTCACGGTGTTTCTAAAGATGAGGTTCCAGCCATCGAAGGGAATGTTCAGCGGATCCCATTGCACCTCCACTGAAGTCTCCCTCACCGACTTGAACTTGAGTCCCTCAGGCTCAGGAAGATCTGACAGGACGGGAGCAAAATAAGCTTCTATGTGAATTTATTTCTGTTTAAGTAACTAGTTTTAGGACCAAAAAAAGGAGTTAGAACCAGCTAGTGCAATGATGTGCACAAGTAAACTACGTGTTTACTACGTGTGACTGTCATTGGAGCCCAATCATTTCCCATTGACCGTCCTTTAACTTCAAGAAATCAGTAGAACATAAAGTATACAATTTAAAACTAACTAGTTATGCAGTATGTTTTGATAAATAACATGCGATACTAGCCTATAAAATTAAAGCACAATGTGTTAATCAATTACACTGTAAAAATGATCATTTAATCTAGAATATAGTCTCTTTTTTTTATAAAACAAGGGGAAAATGTGCTAATGGTGTGAGATAATCAGCTTATTTCAAGAACCTCATAATTGACTCATTTTTCCCCGTGTCAACGAAAACGGCAAAGCGAAAAGCTTGTGCATGTGCTGAGTGTCATTGTTCTGACATGACAGATCAATACTTATCAATTCAACTCTAAACATCTCTTACCACTATGATATGGCTTTATCAATAACGGTCATGCTAAAGGATGCTAACACATGCGTTCAAATATCAACATATTTGTAGCGGAGTCAATGATGTACTAATAAATAAAAAGATAGATAGACTATGGCATCAAGCTGGTGATCATCATAAAGCCTGTATTTTAAATTCATGAATTTATGCTTTTCCCCCCTCAAAAGATGCTCTGCATATAATTTACATCACTTTGATAAGATGAAAAGGTGTGTTTACCCTCCACTACATCCCTGACCAGAGGTGTGTCAATTATTAACTACATTTTATAAACCGCCACTATTATCTAGTTTTATCAGAGGTTACAGTTGAAAGGGGAGAATTTACATACGTGTCGCCACTCTGGCGCTGACGGGAACACTCCTCTTGTTATTGAGAATGGCGTAGACGCTGATCAGGTACTCCACGCCGGGTTCAAGCTCCCGTATGGTGGCCATCTTTTGGTCCCCGGGCACCCGCATGTCCAGCTCCAGTCCTCCAGGGGCCGTGGGCACATGGGTGATCAGGTACTCGTTCACCAGCATCTCATTCACCCAGGATAGGTCCACTGTCTCTGGGGTGACCTCCACCACCGTTAGGTCCTTGGGTGGCGACACTATAGGTGAGACATTGGAAGTTAGGGATCTGTAGGGAGAGTATCACTGTGGAGATGAGCTTTTTGTCCATCTCAAAAATTTCCATCGTCACCAGGAATTTAATCTTGCATGCTTCACTTCGATTTGTGAACAAGTTAAAAAGTGATGTCAGTAGGGTGAAGTAATTTGACTGGTTCGCACAGCAGATTCACCTATTTTAAGAATTTTCAAGATGATGTCCCTTGATTCAAGAAGATTCCTGAAACACGTTGATTGGCCAGGAAAATAAGTGATACATCACTAACACTTCAGAGAGTCACTCAAAATGAATGTGTGTTTAGGCGTAATGGGATGGGGGCTAGAGTATTCTTGGCAGGAAAAACAGGAAATAACACCCTAGTGGGGTACACACCAGATTCCCATCCAAACCACATATATTTCATTTTATTTTATATTTGGTTAACTGGTCAGCCAAGTCAAATTTGGGTATCTCTGTTGTCGAGAAAGAAACGTGTAAAGGGTCATTTATACTTCTGTGACGCCGTAGCTACGCCTAGGTCTTTCCGGTGTCGGCGCAGCCCGCAGAGGCTGCCACCGTACGACTGTGAGATCTGTGATTGGCCCGCTTTGTATTTCCTCCTACCTGTATCCAGTTGATGTCCGCCAATGGAGCAGATCGAAGAGAGACTAGCTGATCAGGTTTGCAAATATATTTAGTAGGACACCAAATCATAAAGACGACCAGATGTCACTGAATTCGGGATGGAAATATCCCAGAACACGAGTCTCTAATGATATAAAGACTACTGCTACTGTTCTTATTACTTCCGTGTTAACAAAGCACACCACTACCATCTAGCGTTTGGGGGTCTACCGCAGAGTAACCAAGGCAGAACTATAAATATTTGCACCACCGTAGACACCTATGTTGTAGGTACGGCGTAGCTTCGATGCAGAAGTATAATTTACCCATGACAATCAAAAACTACACTTGACATATACATTTGCCTCAACTCGACTCGATGTACGGTCCATCTTACCCTCAGAGCAGTCCTCCCCGATGAAGCCCTCGTCACAAACACACACTCCATCCTCACAGCGTCCCTGGTCCTGGCAATCCCCCGGGCAGGTGAGAACGGAGCAGTCCGGCCCAGTGAAGCCCTCGAAACACACACAGTTGCCATCAACGCAGTAACCTCTCTCTAGACAGTTGTTGGGACATGTCTTCTCACTGCAGTCCTCGCCAGTGAAGCCCTTATTACATACACATTGTCCGTTCACGCAATGGCCGCGGTCCAGACATTGGTTGGGACAGGTCAGCTCGCCACAATCCTTGCCTGTGAAGCCGACGAAGCACACGCACTTGCCGTCCACACACTCTCCACGTCCCATGCAGTCTTTCGGACAGGTCCTGATGCCGCAGTCCTCCCCAGCATAGCCGTTGTCACATACGCACTGCCCATTAACACAGCGGCCACGGTTCAGGCAGTTGTTAGGGCAGGAGAGCTCGCTACAGTCTTCGCCTTGGTATCCCGCGTCGCACACACATTCTCCATTGATACACTGGCCTCGGTTATTGCAATTGTCAGGGCACGAGAGAACGGCACAATCTTCACCCTCAAAGCCTGGATCACAGATGCACCTGCCGTTGAAGCAATGACCTCGCTCATTGCAGTTGTTGGGACAGGTGAGCTTCGAGCAGTCCTCTCCGCTGTAGCCGGTGTGACACACACACTGACCGTTCACACAGATGCCACGGTTATTGCAGTTGCTGGGACAAGTGAGCTCACCACAGTCTTCGCCAGAGTAGCCCTCTTCACAGTAGCAAGTGCCATTGATGCAGCGTCCGCGGTCGTAGCAGTCGTTGGGACAGATGAGCTCAGAGCAGTCGAAACCCGTCCACGGCTCGTCGCAAACACACTCGTCCTCCACACAGCGTCCGCGACCCAGGCAGTTGTTCAGACAGTTGGTCTGGGTGCAGTCCTCTCCAATGAAGCCCTCCTCACAGAGGCAGGACCCGTCGCTGCAGTGGCCGTAGTCCCCGCAGTCCAGCAGGCAGAGCTCAATGCTGCAGTCTTCTCCGTCGAAGCCCTCAAAGCATACACACTTGCCATCCACACAGCGGCCCTGGTCCTGGCAGTCATTGGGGCACTCGGCTTCGGTGCAGTTGGGGCCCTTCCAGCCAGGCTCACACACACAGCCGCAGGTCTCGGTGCTCCAGTTCCCACGGCCGTTACAGTAGGGCTTGGTGGCCACTTCACCTGAAGGAAGGCAAAAAAGGAAAAAGGAAGCGTATGTTACTAAAACTATTCCAATGTGGTCACAAATCAGTGACTAAATAGTGTGTGCATACACAAGCTCTGGCCTCATAGCTGTTTAGGAGCCAGTTTTATATTGTGTATTTCAGTTTTGATTTGTCACTTCATGTGGGTGGAAATTTCCCACCAGTGTCCATACGCGACACCAGAATTTTAATTTAGGCAAATAGGGTGAATCTACAGCATCTCAATTAGTGGCTATGGGATACTCTTCTCTGTTGCAGCCCCACTTTGTGATTTAGGCTGGTTTTATTCATTTATTTATTTTTTACTTAAACATCTTGACTAGTGCAGTTTAAAAAATGTGTCTACCTGTATAGTAACATATCAACTCAGTGTCATTATTACAGTATATAGATTATAGCACAATAACACAAACGATCTAAGGCGCACTCGTGGTGCAGGACTACCTGTGACTTGAGCTCCACAGCATCCTGCTCCGCTGTTGCACTGCTCTCTCAGACTAGACAGCTCCGACTCCAGCATCTCCAGCCTGTTCAGGATGTCCTTGATGTTTGGCAGGTGGTTGTCGCAGCCACATGCCTGCCTAGGGATGTTGATGCGGTGGGTGAAAATGATCTGGTTATCGCCGTCCACTGTGTGCTCCATGTGCTCGGTGTTCTGCATGTCCAACGGGACGCTCTTGTGTTTGAGCTCGGTGCCTCCGGGTGAGTCGAGGTCCACGGAGCAGAGGGAGGTGGAGGGTACGTTGATGCTGTAGACGTGGTTGAACACGACAGGCTGGTCTGGGTGGGGCAGGGTCAGGTTCTCCTGGGTTTTCTTGGGCATCAGGGTCTCCCTGCGGTGGCGGATGACCTTCTTGACCAGGCCGGCGGTGGAGAACTGGAGGAGCACGGCCACGGTCACACAGCCGAGGAGAAAGCCTTTCATCCCCATGATGACAGCCTGGCACTGGGGCCTCTAATGAAGTTGTGGCCAGAAGGAGAATGGCTATCTATCTAAGGGACGCAGTTGTTGTCCTTGAGTCCTAGAACAAAAGAAAGCAGCGTGATTGGAAAAATGAGGGAGGTGCATTCTTCTTGAGAAAGGACAAGCATACATTACCTTTACGTTTCAGGTATCAACTGTCGAAGGATACACACTGGATCAAACCTGTGACCTTTGGGTATTAGACAGTCTCTCTAATCGCTAGGCAACCCTACTGTCCCAAATGTTAGAGTTGCGTTCGGTAAGATAATGGAACTTTATGTGCAAATGATCAACTAAGCATATACAACACAGATCAATCCACAGTCAAGAAGTACACATGATTGTACTGCTATCGCCTTTTCTGGTTTGCCCTTGCTATTCAGGATGGATTCGACAAAACGAGCCCCCTACACACACACACACACACACACACACACACACACACACACACACACACACACACACACACACCCGGGACCATGGCTTCAGTGAAATGTCACAGTATCCCACTAAAAGCAATTAACCTTCCACTGTAACGCCTAACAAAAGACCACCTCCAATCCTGCCTCTGCCTCTGACCCATT
Organism: Acanthochaenus luetkenii; assembly: GCA_900312575.1. NCBI lineage: Eukaryota > Metazoa > Chordata > Actinopteri > Beryciformes > Stephanoberycidae > Acanthochaenus > Acanthochaenus luetkenii. The sequence goes on along the minus strand of OMOT01028308.1, from coordinate 7,994 downwards.
TCAGCCCCTCTGCTCACAGCAGGGACAGACACTTAGCAGATGACATTAGGACATTCTCCCCACCATTCCTCTGAGGACCAAGAGTGGCAATTACAGCAGGGCTGGCGTGTGACCTTGAGGATCTGAGGCTTATTTCACTGACCACGCTTCATCACGACAGGCTGCCACAAACAGTCAGCAACACCTGCATGGTGGGGAGACTCCCCCCGCCCCCCTCCCCCCCAAGGCCGCAACTCAAGCTGACAGATTAATACCGGTGTGTGGTTAGACCATCTGTGGGGTTCCTGTGAGCACAAAAGTCTGCAACTTCCCTGCCGCTCACAAACTGGCAGGTCAGCATTCCTGGACTCGCTCTCCCGACAGCCATTGGGTTTCGTGGTCCAGTAACATGATTCCCTCGTTCCCCCAGGTTACTGGGCTGTTTCCGAAGGCTCCCGAGACATGTTGTTTCTTTTAAAAGTAACGGTCTGCTGGAAGAAAAAATCAAATCTGCGGAGGTGGAATTGTGCCACATGGAGCCCACCTTAAAACGTTATGTGTTTCTTCCTCTTTGATCTTGGCGTTAGATGAAATATACAGGTTGGTTAAAAGTATGCCCTCACTGCGTGCAGCAGTAGCTTGAGTCTGGAACATTAGCTGATGTTAGATGTTCTGTATGAACAAGAGGACTGATTTGTGCCACTCTAACAGTCATTTATATGCAGAAACATCTTGGTCTCTCATTACTGGAACAGTAAGGGAGAACAAAAATGTGAATACAGTTTGGACTCCACACCTTGTCAGAGATGCTGACACCAACCATTTCCTACCCGTAATACAACACCCGTGTACCTTGGCTGCACCAAAGGTTAATAGCAACTGTCTGAATAAGCATGATCGCAGGCACGCACAGCATATTCCAACCCCGTGTACTTCATGCACATGATAAGATACAACTGAAATGGGATTTCATTTTCTTGAGCTGATGATACGGTTGTTACACCCGACCTGGTCAGAGTGACACGGGATATAGTAACAAGGGGCAACACATCATCAGTCTCTACGCAGGAGCAGGGAAGCTGACAGTCCGCAGGTAATACCCTAGGAGGAGGTCCTCAGTCTGGTGAACGCGGGCTGACGTGTGATTAGGCAGGCTGACAGATGAGCTCTGCTTGGAGGGATCCCACGGCTTCAGTCACCCCAAACCCCCCCAGCCCCCTGATTAGACAGGCAGGGATGAGCGCCTCCACGATGCAGCCCGCTGATGGGAGCGCTGAAGATCTGGGTCCTCAGTGGTGCGAAAGAGCTTCCCCCAATCTCACTCACTCACTCACTCACTGACACTCACACACACACACACACATGCCCACACACACACACAAATACAGTCACACTGCCGTGACCGAGCACCACAAACCAGGGATTAAATCAACAAAATAGCCAGAAAATTGCTTTGAGTTGCTGCTAGGGTTTTAGTTCTGGGCGGATGGTTGGCTTTCTCACTTCGGAGGCTGGCCGCTCTCCACATGGACCTCTGAGCGAGGCAACCCCGAGACCAAAGCAGGCTTTGTGTGAAAGTCTGTGGCATTATTCAGAAAGAGATGAAGAGAGGAAACTTCCACAGAGTCTGAGAGATATTTAGATTTGTCTTTTTCTCCTCTTAGCTAGCGACTACTACCATTTAATATGCAACAAGACAATGACAATATGAGAATCGGAGTGTTACCCTGAGAAACGGAGAAGCGATCCCCCCTCTTGGACTTCCTTCAGGACCCCCTGTGGCCCTGGCACTATGCTAATGCAGCTGGTTGCTGGCAATCCAGAGATGGATTGGACTGCTGCTGCTTTGTTATTCTCTCACTTGGTTTTGCTCTATAGTTAGCTTTTCAAACAGCAACAAAGCTTGTTAGCTGCCTTGTGGTCCAATGTGAGGCGAAGTTTACCAGGGGAAACCTGCTGGCACACAGATCCACTGCAACTGATCTAAATTGGCCCTGTATTGAACGAGCGCGAATGCAACACTTGACGTTTTACACCTCACACAGTAGAGAGCTGGAAATGCTTTAAAGTAATATTTCATTTCAGGTTAATCCCCTCGTTGCCATCAACTTTAAATGAATTGTTTCAAATAGCCACCTCTAAACCATGTATGGATGATGCCATCTCTTCACCCTGCCCTCTTCCATCTGGACCGGAGCAACACCTACGTGAGACTCCTGTTCATTGACTTCAGCTCGGCATTCAATACCATCCTCCCCTCCAAACTGATCACCAAGCTCGATGACCTTGTACCTCTGTAATTGGATACTGGACTTTCTGACCAACAGACTCCAGCACGTCAGACCGGACGAGCACAAATCCTCGACCCTCATCCTGAACACTGGTCTCCCGCAGGGCAGCGTGCCGAGTCCCCTTCTCTCCTCCCTCTTCACTCACGACTGCAATCCTGTCCATGGCTCAAACACCATTGTCAAGTTTGCAGACGACACCACGGTGGTTGGGTTCGTCAGGAACAACGACGAGACGGCGTACAGGGAAGAGGTCCAGCACCTAGCAGAGTGGTGTGCCGACAACAACCTGGCACTCAACACCAAGAAGACCAAGGAGATCATCGTGGACTTCAGAAGGAACTAAAGAGGCACGCTCACCCCCGTCCGTATCAATGGGGAGGAGGTTGAGTCACCAGCTTTAAGTTCCTGGGAGTTCACATCTCTGAAGACGTCTCCTGGACCACCAACACCTCAACCCTGGTCTAGAAGGCCCTCAAGCGCCTCTTCTTCCTGAGGAAGCTGGTTAACTCCGCCTATCCTCTCAGGTGTTGGTGAACCTCTACCGCTGTACCGTTGAGAGCACCGTCCTCACCACCAGCATCTCAGGCTGGTACGGCAACTGCACCATCAGCGACCGGAAATCATCGCAGAAGGTGGTGATAAAATCGCCCAACGCATCACCAAGACCTCACTCCCGTCCATCACTTCAGTCTATGAGAGGCGGTGCTTACGAAGGGCACGCGACATCATCCAAGACGCCTCTCCCCCCAACCATGGACAGTTTATCGCCCGACGTGGCACTCGCTCCGGGGCTCGCCGCCGCGGCCTCCCGGGCAGAACCAACAGGACTACTAACAGCTTCTTCTCCTCAGCTGCCAGGCTGTTGACAAAGCACTCCACCCCGTCTCACACTGCCGAGCCCATGAAGATCATGATATGCCATTATGTTCTTAAATTGGTTGTATACATACTATAGTATGCCTATAGTGTATATACCTCTTATATAGTATATATTATACAGTGCATTTTACCCACTGCACTTACTGTACATATTGCTGGCTCTTAATGTATATACTCTTCTACTGTGTGTTATTATTTATATATATATGCATATCATTGCTGTTTTGCACTCTGGTTAGACACCTAATTCCGTTGCATTGTGCTTGTACTGCGTAATGACAATAAAGTGAATCTAATCTAATCTAAAGACCATTAAGTATTGATGAAACATACATGCACTTTACATCAGTGATGTACATCAGGTACGCTACATGCAGCTGAAAAATGCATTTCAATAAGACGCACACGCCTACCACAAGAAAGGTTAAATAATCGTGCTCGCTCATTTGTATAGCGCAGACGAAACAGTGCGATCCAGGGTTCAGACGTAATCCACAGAAGAGTCTCTTTACATAAGTCTGCCTCTCATACATACCTGATTTCCCCATAGGCGTAATGTAAAAAAAACATGGCACCTCCAACCAATTCAAGCGGCGATAACTCCGTCCCTTGCAGTAGCACACGTATTCTCTGGTGTGTCCCTCGATGTTGCCTCTTTTTCACTGCCATATTGTGTGAGTCTAGAATCGTAATCCTCGAGTAAATCAAGGGAATGCGTTTATTTTACAGAAAGGAACAAGAGGATCAAGATAAGATTAAAACCAGGACAGTCCAGTCAGCTCAAATCCCCATAAGCTACAGGCTATCCACATCTCAACATGGCGTGCGGAGATTTGTCTTATTACCAGTGGTCTATCACTTAGCATTGATCTTCTTTTTCATTTGGACATTTGCTGTTTCGGGGGGGAAAAAACACAACTGTTTGCTAGATGATTACTATACCAGCGTTCTCCTTTCCTCCCACTCGCTCCCATTTTTACTCGTTGGCTTTAGAGGCGCATTAGTGATTGATGAGCAGACTTTCTGTCTGGTCTGCAGACGTCATATGCAGAAGTCAGGATTTCTTTCAAACTCTGCCTGGGCCCCACGCTGACAAACTCAATCGCCACCGTAGTCTACCTTTACTAAGACTCTACCATATGGTGGGCCCGAGATCAATCAGAGCACACTGCTGCTCGCCAGGCGTTCAGCAGCAGTTATCACTATAGCCATTCTGAAGAAAAATGCTAATTTGTTAAGTATTATCACTTTGTGCAACAGCCACATCTCTTAGATAACTGAAATGCAGACCAACATGGTAGTGCGGTCAGTACATTTGTATGAAACGCAGGATTTCTTTCGCGTGTGTGTTGATAACTACTATCATTAGATAACAGGAATAGACCGCAGCATCCATCAGGTCAACCCGGCAACAAACACACTGCATAATGAAGCAGCGCGCCCCACTTGGTGTGTAAAAAGCGGTAGATATTCGACGACAACTCCAACTCAAGCCCCAGGACTGTATGTTTAACAGATTCATGCTTTCTTTTTCATTTGTGAAGAATTTTTCAAGCTTGCCTAGTTTTGTAGGTCACCCGTGACAAAAACTCAGCTTGCCTTCTTCGGTACGGAGTCTAAATCTGGGTCGCTGGTGAGGACTAAACGAAGGGTTATTGTCGGGGGCTTTTTTCACCTTGAGACGCACAATGTGAACGTGACGCCGCTTACTGTCGCGCAGTAACAGGGGGGAAATGACCAGGAAATGGGCCTCAATCAGTGACACTCACCGCCATGCCAAGACTGATCAAATAAGCGTCTCTCCCTCTCTAATCACACCGTAAAGATTAATGTTATATCTCAAGGGTCCACAGTTTCACCGGTATTGAAATCTGCCGAGAAGCACATGCATCATAATCAACACACCTGCAAGGTGAAAGAAACCTTCCATACATGTGCTCTGCTGGAGCAGGTGAATATTGATCTGTTCCTATATCTCCACCAAGGTCATAACCAGAGAGATAGCAACTTGCTGAGCACAGCACCACGGCTGTGAGTTATAATCATCAAACGCAGAAATGAATTTCCAGGAAGAGGCGTAGCGTGAATCGATGACCCGGGATCGATGGTACAGTTGTTGCTGCTGCCGCTTCTCAGAAGAGGTATTAAACATTTTATCACCTCACACACTGGAAGACGCTCGACGCCTTTCTCTACCTGTCTTTTATTACCAATGCAGCCATTGCTGATGCGCTGCACCAAACCAAAACTGACACCAGAATAAAGAACTTAACTGCTTACTTTATGGCTGCAGAGATAAGGTAGAAAACAGATGATGAAGCACTATTAACTCATTTCAGTCTGTGGACTGCCCAGGCCCCGACATTGTGACACAGTTCATCGGCAAAAGACAAGCCCCTTCTCAGTCTCCTCCACTGGAAAACGTCCATTTTGTACAATCCCTAGGACCCGAGCTCCCATTTTGGTCTGTTTGATAAGAGTACATGGATCCAGCTTCACAGATGGAAGAAAGATGTGTATGTGCTATAGGTATAAAACTAGGCTTCATTTCTAATTACTTGAGAACTGGAGAACAAAACTCCTAAATATAATTACTGAGAGTGTCTCAATTAAGTCAGAGCCTTATTTCTACTGTGGTCGTGGCATCTGAAAACAGCCAGGCCAATGTGATTGTTGCAGTTTTCCGTGTAATAATTATAAGACGTCTAATTAAATTCCACCCTCGAGGAAACGTTTGCAGAGCGCTTTCACTTTGAAGAAAGAAATCGTACAAACCCACTGAAGGCGCCGACGTTACATCAATCAAGTGTATCGATATTTTCACTACAACACTCTCTGCTATCATTATTACCCGTATGGCCAACCAAAAAATAAGAATAATTTGAATTTGTAGATTAAATGGGGAGTATGGCTTTTTGATGGATGAAAAGACTGGTTTCATCAACTGAGGCTCTGCTCATTGGCCCTGCACCATGACCTCATTGGATCTGATGACACAGATAGCGGGGGAGCGGTGGGGGTTAGTGTGTTCACGGCTGATAAGGCGGACTGGAGGCTGCGTCTGTGATACCGGCAGAAACACTTATCTGGTTACTCTGAGAGAACGCTTTGCCCAGGCAGAGCACTATCGCACTCACGGAACCGCCAGAATGATTTAGGGCCGGCGTTGACATGTCTGACTGATAACGCCGCCCAAAAAAAAGTATATTTCTTCCGCAGAAACCAATTTCCGAGTTTGACACTAAGATGCGGAGAAAAAGAATGGGTCGGAATTGTGAGTGCACATTGGGTGAATCGTAGAGGAGACAGACCAAATCTCAATTCCACTTTTACTGCATTGCAATTTGACTCACGCCTCGCCGTGGAGCCCATCAATATTCTTTATGGGCTCTTCCCCCTTATCTTGCCCCCGTCTCTCTCGCCGCGGCACTCGCTGGGTCCAGATGGAGCGGTTGGATGCTAGTCATTGTTCAGGAGGTGTTTAACACGCTGGGCGCTGGTGACCCACTGTTTATTAGCCTAACCTCTGTTTGGCGTGGAGACTGGCAGCCTCATCTGCGGCGTTTAGAGCATGTCCGACTGCTGATTTGTCCAGACAGTCGTAACTGTGTACCCCTCCGTTTTACCCACTTCCTTTCCTCTGCTTTCACACGGCACTGCAATTACTATAAAAATCAGCCTTTTTTTCCCCTCCCCTCCCTGGCTGGCTGTGTCGTAATGCTGCTACAGAGGTATTGAGGTCAACTTCAGAGAGACGTCTACACTTACCGTGTAACTAACACCTTCCCTCTCAGGTGATCAGCTGCAAGGTGAGAGCGCGAGCTCCTCTCGAAAGAGCTTCGGCTGGATCCTTTTACGTGACGGTCGCCTCTTGTGAGCTTTTGTACATGTAATCGCTACCGGGGCATTTTCTAGAAGTGGCATTAACAGCAGACACAACATAGAGGGGTACGACCTGTGGATCAACTGACCAACAGACTGACAGATGACACCTCAATGTGTGTGTTCAGTGACTTTATGACTGAACGACTGTCCACTTCCTGCAGTGGAGTAGCCATAAATCATCTGGCAAAGGAATCTATGAATCCAAAGAATAGAAAAGCCCCCGTTTGTATCGGGGGATACCTCAGAAGTACGTGGTCTAGACTCCAGAGTGACTAGAGTGGCAAATTCAGACGTTGGAAGGAGAGATTTTCTCTGTCCTTGGTCCTAGATTCTCTCACTCAAACTGCACCGGAGCAGAAATCCATTTATTGCTTCATGTGCGCTGCGTTAGGTGGATGGAAAAGACCACAGCGCACTGAGTGACATTTTCTGGGATTTTTCAAGGCTTTTCAAAGACTGCATATCTAAGCATTTTACATCTCGCTTTATTGGTCGCTCACATTCCAACAGGAGGGAAGGGATTTATTTCTCTCTCCACTGAAAATGGAGGCAAGTGTGTTGGCTGTGATACCAGGACATCTGTTTGTCCTTGTCTGCGATGAAAGCCTGAAGCGTGTTGCGTGTCCAAATTGGGATCGCCTTCCATTCAGACACTTGTATGAGCCTAATGACCGCGGTCCCTGAGGTCTGCTCGTCATTGGCTTCCCCGTTTGACCATTTCCCCCTGATTAAATTGTCTGCCTCTCTCCAAAGGGCCCCGTCTTGATCCAGGAACATTGTGGCTCATGCATTCCAATGTGCAGGGTCACTGGTGGAGGCAAAGTGTCGGAGCAAAGTGTCTACCACATGTGTTTGTCTATTGGCTGGGCAACACAAAAGCATCCCGGATCCCACAGCTCCAAGACTTCCACTCCTCTCCCATCTCGCATTAGCATCAGAGGGACATTAAAAACCATCTGG
>OMOT01028283.1:0-10877 GCA_900312575.1 Acanthochaenus luetkenii | reverse complement strand
AATACACAAAAACAGGTGAGGCAGTCTGGGGGAAATCAGATATTTAGCCTCCCAGTCGTGGAGGTTTCAGGTCAAGCTCCCCTCAGCTCTGCAGCATGAAATCCAGGGATGTAGAGGGGGATTTGGCTTCTTGGTCTAAAGCCAAGCAGGGAATTGCATGACTGGCCATCACTGGCAGCTACACCCAACCCAGCGACGGTTCCCTTCTTATCGGCCCCTCACCATCGTGCTGCTGCAGCTCCTACCTCGCGGTGCATAAGCAATATTTCCACCGGCGTCCTCCCCAAACCCTCCCTGGAGATTTATCTGGCTGTTGAAGTAGAAAATGAATATTTTACAGTTCACTTGCCTGATCAATTACCTACAAGCTGTTGCTGTATTTTGTGGCTGGTCGGAGCGAGCGCTTGTAGTTAGTGATAGAAAGGTCCATAGGGAGCCTCCTCCTCTTCCACAACAACGCCAAAGGTGAGCCGCTCCACTTTGTTTGCACACAGCCCTGGAATTGTTGCGAAACAAATTAAAGCTTTTAGGCGATAATTAGCCCACGCTAATTTCTGGAGGTTACAGACACACTGGGCTGATTAGAACTTGCCAAGTGCTCCTTGATTCAAGGCCAATTTGAATATTTACTAAATAAATATATAATGTCATCAGGGTTCTCTGATTAAGATCTAGCTGTAGAGTGTCTTTGAGGAATTTCTCTGAGACAATGATTACAACCGTCTCGCTGCTTGATGACAATGCAGCTCATGTTATCGTCAGGCGTCACCGTCTCTCAGTGTTCAACACTGTGGCCTCACAGCCAGAAGGTTGTGGGTTTGACTCCCGCTCCTTTCTGTGTGGAGCTTGCATGTTGTTCTCCTGGTTTCCTCCCACGGTCAGGTGGACTGGAGACTCTTATGTTTCCCATAGGTATGAATGGGAGTGTCTGTCTATCTGCGTTAGCGCTGTGATGGACTGGTGACCTGTTCAGGGTGTCTCAATGCATGCTAGGATAGGCTCTAGCCACCTGTCACCCTGAATAGGAATAAGTGAAAGAAAATGTAAAAGTAGAGATCATGTTCGGAGCCGTAATTATAGCAACCGCTTATTAACTCAGAATGAAACGACTTCTGTTATTGTGGAATTGTGTTCAATTGTACAGAAACGCATCTGCTATTCAATCAACGTCACAAGATCTAATAAGACCACAATACCCTGCAGGACAGAGATTGCGTTGACCTGAACTACTGTGTGATTTTAACCTCACTTCTGCTAGTCGATGATTGTCCTTTGAAGTTAAATTAGTGAAGTGTCTGAATATGTCTCAATCAAACACATCCATGGTCCTGCAATCAATGCCCTGATTGCAGGAGAAATAGAAAACGTGGTTGGTAGTTTTAATGCCGGAGTGCTATTCATCAGGGGGCATTCAAACCTGGAAGTTTGCAGACCCTGCAATCCCTACATGCTGTAATCTCATGTTGATCATTGCACAATGTCATTCTGTCCACTACAACCCACTGAAGTGGATGTACTGTGAGAATCCATGTGATTCCATCTTAAGTTGTATTTGGCAAACAATAAAGACGGAGGGGGGAAAAGCAACTTCAGGGGATTTGTCAGTGATTTGTCTCACCTTGATTGAGCAAAATCATTAAAATCTCCCAGTCCATCAGGTCAGAGCTTTTTAGACGGAAGGGAAATGGAAGTTTAGCGTTAACTAGGGCATGAACGCAGATACACACCAAGAGATCCCCCCAGGGTGGCAAGTGATTATTTCTGGCCTGGATGGTGTAAATTAAATCAGACTTTATTTTGTTTCTGTTTATCAGAAGGGAGATGATAAAATAATCCGGATCGTGCTGGATTACAGAGGAAACCATCACACTGGAAGTGATTGGGACACTCTTCTCTGTCTACCAAGAAGATGATGAAAGTACAGTCATCTCATCAGATATGGAAATAATAATTTAGGCATTGTGAGGTTTACCAGTTGTACTGCACATGCTATGTACTTTTACAAAGGTTTGGTAATCCTTATTCTTCCTTCAACTTGCTAGGCGTGGATGATTGAAAGGATTATGGTTGAACTGATGTAAGGAAACTGCTGGTACGTGGCTGCTTAGAAAATACCCAAACCAAGATTGCTCATACATAGACATCAGCACAAGATGTAGATGGGTTGCCATTCACTGGAATCTTGTATAGGGTTGAATTCGAAGATGAAATGCAATGAACAGAAATGACCACAGCTTTGTTTATCTGTCCAAACCATTTGAACGGAATCCATCCCATCTCAAGCTCATCAACTAATTTGTGAAATGTTGGAATTCAATCACAGAAATGAATTGCAGTCGTCTTGCATTCAGTAATTATACTGTTACCATAGTGACAGTGTGGGACTGAGCATGCACACCACAGGTTCCATTTCTAAATAACTTTGTTCTTTTTCGTTTTTCAATAATTTCTTTTGCATCTGATTTATTCACCATGTAAGTATTCAAATCTATGAGGTCCCATGCTTTTGCATTGTTATTGCAAAGGGGCTGTAGCTATATGCACTCCAAGATGCCTGCAGCATATTTATTGTTGTTGATGAATTAATTGTTCTTGTTTCATTCATAAAAAAGCTGTATACCAAGAGAACAGACCTCATATGACTCACCCCTGCTATAATGTCTTACTGAAGTGAGAGCCACTTGGCAGTGTTTTAATTTTGCCTGCACAAGTATTATGCCTCACTTGCTTCAAACGGTTATGGATCTTGCTCTTGTAAAGGACTACACACATTGTCTTTTCCAGTTTTACCAAATACATTATATGCCTGACTGGGAAGTTAATCCATGTGTGGTTAACTTGTTTTCCTCTCTGCATCTGTAAAGCCCATGTGTTGTTACTGTGCAGTAGCTCTCAGCTAATGTCATCTTGGCTTTCAAATAACATAACAATACATGTCAATATCACCAAGCATTACCTTCCCCTCCAACCATCCAACCAGACTGTATAGTATTGCCAGTTTTCCTGTTTGTATTCTGTGTAAATCCCTGTTTACCTCACTCCTCTCAACCAGGATTTGATCAATCTCCCTACATTAGACTGGAGATTAGGGTTCGACCGCTATGAATTTTTGAAGGCCAATACTGATATTTTTAGACTCAAGTCAGACATTGACGATATTCAATGTTTTTTAATGTTAAATGCGTTAAATGGGCAGAACGCCTATTGAGGTTTTTTGGCTAATTGAAGGCCAGTGGAAAAGGCAAGAGGTAAGAGAGGAGCTAGCTATATTATGAAGCCTAGTGCTCTTGCGACTAAATGAAAAAATGCAATCTAGCCCTATGAAGTTATCTAGGTTTGCTAGTTAGCCTGCTGACCTTCCAAGTTCAAACTAGTCATACTAGCCTATAGCTATCTAGGTAAGATAGTTAGCTAACTGCTGACCTTCCAAGATCAGGAACACCATTGTCCTGTAAGTACTAAGTAGCCAAGCTGCACACGCCAGGAGGCAATATCATGTTTACTAGCTTGTAGAGTATAAGCTCACCTCCCTCAGTAAAAAAGACGGCGATTGACACCTGTCAATCAAAAATACATTGTTTGATTGTTGTAACCTGTTATCCAATACGGCCAAATTATGAGCTTGGGGCATATGAATAGTAACATCAGGTACCTGGAGTGTTTAGAGTGGAATATTTTACCTTTCCCAAACCAAACTTGCCTTTCTGTCATATTGTGTTGAAGTTTGGGGAAATACATACAAGAGTAATTTAAGCAGGATTTGCACATTGCAAAAAAGAGTAGTGCGGATAGTACACAACACTGAGTATCGTGAGCATACAAATAACCTGTTTTTAATTTCAGGAGTTGGTCCATTTAAAAACCGCTCAAGTCATTTTTAAAGCTTGGAAAAACTTTTTACCAAGAAACATCCAAAGGTTATTCAATAAAAGAGACGATACCTATGATTTAAGAGGGAAACTCAACCTCAAACAGCCTACTATCCATACTACTATGAAAAGCATGTGTATTTCAATTTGTGGGGTTCGAATATGGAACGATATAGATGAGGAAATAAAAATGTGTAATGACATCACACACTTCAAAGTCAAATATAAGCTGTATTTAATAGCTAAGTATGTGGAACTATAGAGTTATTTTTATATGTGAATTTTTATATGTGGATTATTTTATTTTATTTATATATAACTTTTAGAAATCTAGATTCATTTTGGCATATGTTTAGACTTTTACTACTTTTTTGTAATATAAAATTGTCATAGAGGGGGCAGGACAAGATAAGCCTTGGCTTCATCCTGTCCCTTCTCGAACTTATTTTGTTTTTAATTTTTATTATTATTATGGATTGTTTTTGTTTATGGTTCGAGAAAAATAATGATCAAATCAAATCAAATAAGTCATTTAGAAAAATGAGAACTCTGGATTTTCTATTCTCACTATATTTAGCTGGCCAAGTAACATTTGTTCTTCTTAGTTTATTGACAGTGCTCACTGTGCTCACTTTGATTTAGCTACACACAGCAATGATATGACTGTAAGTGTTCCATCTGAGGATGAGTGTAGGCCTGTTTCAGTGAAATCACACAGGAATGCAACGTCTCCAGAGATTATCAATATCGAATGTAATAATGAACAGGCATAGAAAGTATAATATTGCTGAAGGATACTGATAAAACTGAATTACATTTAGGTTACCCATTTCTACATACACCCATCTGTGCACGCGCAGTGTTTTGGAGTACAGATTAAAGTCAAGACAGTTTACTGTGTCACAGTAACATCTGGAAACAAATCTATCTTACCAGACTATTCACTTTTATTTATAATGTTAATTAACTGACTCACACCTCTTTTGTTGTTTTGCCATTATTTGCAGACAAGTAATTCCATGATGACGCCAGCTGTAGTGGCTAGGAGATTTGTGATGCAACTGCAAAGCCTCTATATATTTTCATTTCTACAACCCAAGAAAGTCCAACCAGTAATCTCTCCCAGAAAGTAGATAAATACTTCACTGGTCCAGTCCAGCCTGTCCTTTAACATGGGAATAGCATACAGTATGCTACACTCAGTAGTACTTAATGGAACATAGGAATACAGAAGGTTTCACTTATTTCTGTCATTTCCCAGCTACTTCAGACCTGCCTATGCTATTGCTCAGTTCTTACAAGACATGTAACCAATAGCAATTTGACATTTAGCATGTGTATAAATGGACATTGTATGAATTATAACGTTTTTGTAGGAATGGGAGCTTGAATTTTATACTTACATATTCTATATACCGGTATTAGAAACACTGCTATACCTGGCACCAGGTCTAGAGTTAGCACAAATGTATGATGTATCAGTAAGGGACATCATCAGAAAGGGACCAAAACCCATAATGATGTAAAATAGAGGTGAGGTGAAGAAAATAGATAGATAGATCAGACAAAATGCCACAATACAGAGACAAGGACCACATATCACATATGTTCCATACAAAAGGGAAATATAATGACCCCAAAAATTACACATTTACTATGTACTGAAACAAAAGGTAAACAAAAAAACTGGTGTGCACTGGCACAACAGCTAGCAGACAATGAACATAATGCACACTAGTTCTACTATAGGCATATTTTCTATTTAAAAGTTTCAAATCACATTAGCCTCAAATGTTTTTGAAAAATCAAAAGGGGTTTCACAAGCAGAAAAAATGTAGCTGTGCCTCGCACTTTGAATACAAGTAGCATTATTTCACAATTAACTAATTCGTTTTTGCTTTTTAAATTAAGATTCAAGTTTGTCATCAAGATAAATAGCTCTGTGTTTTTATCTGGTGGTGGTCCAAGTGATAACAGATATTTTGAGACATTCTGCCTAATTCTGTAGGGACTCGAGGAATCTCCAGAAGTAGCATGTCAAAACTGAATATTAAATATCAAAATGAGCATGATATTCAAAAGAATGCTCCACAAATACATAACAATTCATGAGCTTTACACTGTCCCTTTAATTATGTCCAGTTGGGTTTCCGTTCCATTTATTAAACAGCAGAGGAAGAGAATAAAGCCGAGAAGAGGCTGTTTGCACATGATATGAACAGAAGGACTCCATGGAATCGGTACAGTCTCCTATCACCTTTGTAACATAATGTAAAGAGTGACATCCTGCCAGAGGCAAATGTAAACATTAATAACTCAAACAATCAAACATCACACAGATGAAACCAGAAGTGATTTTATATCCTGAGATATCAGATTTATTATATGTGCAGACTATTCATTACGTATGCTGGACAGAAGTTCAGTAGGTGAAAGTTCAACCCTCTTCTTGTCTATTATGCATGACAACATAATTCAAGACATCCCTTTGCTTCCAGGAGTGTCACAGCCTGTACCGTATGTGAAGTTAATACAGTACAATAAGCATTGTGTATTAGATACACTTTTGTAACCTTTTTAAATCCATTGAGATCATTTAATTGTTGTAACAATGTTTTTAGTAGTAGCAGTAATAATAGTAGTAGTGGTAGCAGTAGTAGTAGTTGGTGTAGTAGAAGAGGTGGTATTAGTAGCAGCAGTAGTAGTAGTAGTAGTAGCAGCAGTAGTGGTAGTAGTAGTAGTAGTGGTGGTAGTAGTAGTAGTAGTAGTCGTAGCAGTGGTAGTAGTAGTAGTGGTGGTTGTAGTAGCAGTAGTAGTAGTAGTGAGTGGTGGTAGTAGCAGTAGTAGTGGTAGTAGTATTTGTAGTAGTAGTAGCAGTAGTAGTAGTAGTAGTAGTGGTAGTAGTAGTGGTAGTAGTAGTGGTAGTCGTAGTAGTAGGTGATGATTATTTATATCCTAACAAGCATTGATGCATTTAGTGGCTAATATTTGGGAGGGAAGTACAGGGGATGAACAAAATAACAGAAACACCACATGAAAAATGACTTTCATCGTTACTTCACAGGCAGCTACAAAGGCCAGTCATTAAGTTGAATTCCAATTAGCAGTATGTGTCAACATTAAAAGAGGTTTGACAATGACCAATTTTATATGAATTTTCGATGCAACATGACGCAACTAAGAGAGCTCCAAAAAGTCAGTGTCTGAATTGCAGGAGCATCAAACATCACCTTTACAAACTTGCTGACTTGACAAGATGCCAGGTACTAATTAACTAAATCCCAAAACGCCCTGTAATATTGTTTTAAAAGAAGAGAGATCAACCCCTCCTGCTGGGTTCCAGTCACTTTACCAATCTCAAATGAATAATTGAAACATGCTAGAAGGGGATCTTTTTGATCATCAAAGAATATCTTGTAAAACTCAAAAACTCAATTCAGAATCCCATCTAGGGTGATTTGTCTGATTTGAAGGAATTAATTGCTTGATGAAGCTCATTCTCAGAAATCATATCCGCACAGTTTTCTTTCTGTGCTTCTAACAATTTTGTATGATAAGAGGCGGGGAGAAAAGATTGGTAGAGTTCTGTTGGTGGGCATATCTGTTCTTCTAAAGTATAAATATTGAGAAAAATATTTTTCTTCTTCTAAAATTTCCACTGATGATAATAACACAGAACCATTCTCAGTCATCAATCAAGCAACATTTTTCCTTGTTCGATTTCTTTGCATTATTTACATTTAAAAAAGGCAGTGCACTTCTCACCCTTCTCTATCCATGTAGCTCTAGAACCATTTATAATGTCTCTCTATCTCTTTCTGTTTGTTTTCCAAAGTATCATAAAGATCAGAGGGGGCTTGACTATCTTTATATATTTTTTCATTTAAACTATTTATTTCTTGTCGCAATTTTTCATAGATTACATTCAGTTTATGTTTCTAAAATGAGTATTTTATGGAGTGTCCCCTAAAAGAACATTTAAATGAATCTCATACAATATGAGGGTTGGCACTATACCAATATGAGGAGCACCTTCAGCCACAGGCTCATCCTACCACGAAGCAGGACAGATCCTTTGTGCCTACAGCCATTGGACTGTTCAACACAGTCAACAAGTGACCAGTTGTACAGTTGTACATTTGTATAGTGCATTATTTATAAGTGCCCATTATTATTATTATTACCTGTTATTACCTGTGTTTTTTTTTAATTGCCTCCCCCATTTCTGGCATTGTTCTGGCAATTGCTGCTGTAACATCTGAATTTCCCCGAGGGGATCAATAAAGTGCAATCTAATCTAATCTAATCTAATATTGTGTTTAAAAAACAAATAAATCATCCTGTAGTAAAGATTGATTAAACTTCCAGAAACCCGAGCCTCTGACAGGGTCACCCGTCGTCACATGAAGGGTTATAAGTGAATGGTCTGAGCGCATATGTTCAGTTATGTCTGTCATTGATATCTTAGAACCGAGTGAAAAAGATACAAGAAAATAATCAATCCGACTGGCTTGTTTAGTTTTTTGGGGAGGTTTCTAATTCGCCAAATATCACTTAAGTCAAGGGAAGACATAAGAGTTTGAACAGCTTTTAGTGCCTGTGGATGACAGTTAACGGAGTGACTTCCAGTCCTATCTGTCATGGAATCCATAACTGTATTGAAATCTACTGTAAAAATAATGTGAGCCCCACAACCTTTTAAGTTCTGACCAGTCTACTTAATAAGTTCAAAAAATGCATCATCCGTATTAGGTGCATACAAATTGACCAAGCATAATCGTAAAGATTTTATTGTAAGATCTGCAATAGTCAATCTTCCATCTGAGTCTCGTAAGGTTGTATGAATCACATATTCAGTATTTATTATACTATCATTATTTAGTGCCCCATGACAAATCTTTCACAAAGTCTTGTGGTGTTACATTAATCCGTTCTGAAGTTATGCGCCCTTTTGTGATAGGCCGCACCCACTGCCACGCCCCCTTTAGGACAATCGGCGTGAAAAGTAAATATGTTCTTCCTTGCACTATTATAGTTTTGTGGTTTTTGAAGTTATGCACCTTTTAGTGATAGACCACGCCCACTGTGACACCAACTGCGACGCCCCATTTTTGGTCAATCATTGTGGAAAGTTAATCAGTTGTTGCTTGAATCCGTTCAGAAGTTATGATCCTTTTTGTGGTAGGCCACGCCCCCTTTGACAAATTTGGCATAACAATTTAATTCTTCCTTGGCCCATGACAAACGTTTCCACAAAGTTCAGTGTTAATCCATCCATAAATTAACTTATGACGGAAGTTATGTGCCTTTTTGTGACATACCTTTTTGCGACATACCACGCCCATTTCCACGTTCCCCTTTCAGCAAAAAGGTGTGGAGTTTTAAACGGTTCTTCCTTGGCCCATGTTAGAATCTGTCTATATATTTTTGAGATATTGCGCTAACAATATCCGTTAACAGACAGACGAACAAATAAACAGATAGGGGCGAAAACATTACCTCATTGGTGGAGATACTGATCTGAGTGAACATAGGGCTGAGGCAAGGGCGCAGATCTCATTACAACTTTGGGGGGGCCACAAACGTGGAATTTTCTCATTAATAGTAG
Source organism: Acanthochaenus luetkenii (assembly GCA_900312575.1). NCBI lineage: Eukaryota > Metazoa > Chordata > Actinopteri > Beryciformes > Stephanoberycidae > Acanthochaenus > Acanthochaenus luetkenii. Next base: position 1,400 of record OMOT01028283.1, on the reverse strand, counting down.
CTTAAAATATACAGTATATTAATGAATCACTTTTAGGCCTCTTTTAGGCCATCAACTATACATATGTACCTATTTTACAGAGCCACACAAATGCAGCACCATTCATTCTCTGAAAATATGCATAGAGGTATAACGTGCCAATCGTCAATAACTGTATGGCAATGAGCGATAATATTCACTAACTTCACAGCCTTTTGACAGCCTGTGCACAACATCTTATGTAGGCCTATAGGGAGCACGGTCTCAAGTTGTTTGATCAATCTTTGCTGAGCCTGTTGACAGGAATACAAGTTGTTTTTTGTGTTCTTGGTGTTTTATGGTCAATCAATGAATATGGGACTATGTACCCTAACTAAGCTTGTGTATAGATAAGCGAGCTGACAATGTTTTTTCAGTGCCAGAAATGCTGGAAGATTTATCATTAACATAAAACTCAATATCAGTACAGTTCTACTAAATACTTCCAACACAAGTTAATGATCCAATGAAACAAACAAATATTCCTCAACAATATTTATTTGAGTGTCTCCACAGATTGTTCCACTGTTGTTGTCTAATGGCACAATTATTGAACATTTGCATTAGCCCTTCATTCATTTCCGATGAGGACTTTATCAACTAGAATGTGCAATATTACAGGGGTCTTCTTGCAGTGACGTTTTGAGCCTACAAAAAATGTCCTGATGTCACCTTTTTCCTTTTGTCTGCCAGTGCCATGTTTTGGTAAACCCTGACCTGGCTGACAAACACAAACACACACTCAGGAGGTAGAGTTCCCGCCCAGCAACTGCAAGGTTGAAGGTTCAAGTCCAGCTCCTCCCGGAAAAAAAAAAACTTGAGCAAGACACCCAACCTCCGCCAATGATATGATGATATGCACTGTAAGTCGCTTTGGATAAAAGCATCTGCTAAATGTCTTAATGTAATTGGGCATTTTAAGGGTATGATCAATGTAACATTAGCTAGCAAGCTACCTACCTCTAAATATGGATCTGGCTGGGGATGTTAATTCACTTGAGACGGTAAACACAGTCTGGTTACATTTTTGAACCTTTTATTCTGTTGATGGGTACTTTGTCTTTGTTTGTACAAAATTACTTACAAGGCATCTGTCACAGGACTAGCCTGTGGTTCTAGCAGTAACCATCCACTAGACTCTCTGAAAACGCAACTCATGCGCTACAGAGATGGAATCTGGGAAACATAGACCAATAGCAAGCAAAGGTATCAGGATAAAGTTCCCACTTTAGTTTAGTATATGCAACGGTTCAGACATTGTGTTTATGTGTGAATTATTTCAAAAATGGAGTTGGCTTCTATTAAATATATATTTTCAATTACATAATTTATTTGGAAATATTTTATATTGAGGGGGGTGGGGGGGCAACTTAATGTTTTTC
>OMOT01028259.1:7346-18476 GCA_900312575.1 Acanthochaenus luetkenii | reverse complement strand
GTTCGGGGTTAAAGCTGCTCCTCTGCTGTCGGAGGTTTTATTTGTCTTCACTGCTGCTGTTCTGTTTCATGTGCAGTTGAAAAGTCAGTCAGCCGTTAGGATGCTGCGAACACACTGCTGCTCTCTCTCTCTCTCTCCCTCTCTCTCCCTCTCTGTGTCTCTCTCTCCTCTCTCTCTCTCTATGTGTCGCTCTCTCTATGTGTGTGTGTGTCGCGCTCTCTCTCTCTCTCTATGTCTCTCTCTCTGTGTCGCTCTCTCTCTCTCTCTCTCTCTCTCTCTCTCTGTCTCTCTCTCTCTTCTCTTTCTTTCCTCTCTCTGTCTCTCTCTCTATGTGTCGCTCTCTCTATGTGTGTGTCGCGCTCTCTCTCCCTCTCTGTGTCTCTCTCTCCTCTCTCTCTCTCTATGTGTCGCTCTCTCTATGTGTGTGTGTGTCGCGCTCTCTCTCACTCTCTATGTCTCTCTCTCTGTGTCGCTCTCTCACTCTCTCTCTGTCTCTCTCTCTATGTGTCGCTCTCTCTATGTGTGTGTCGCGCTCTCCCTCACTCTCTGTGTCTCTCTCTCACTCTCTCTGTCTCTCTCTCTATGTGTCGCTCTCTCTATGTGTGTGTCGCGCTCTCCCTCACTCTCTGTGTCGCTCTCTCTCTCTCTCTCTCTGTGTGTGTGTGTCTCGCTCTCTCTCCCTGTTTGTGTGTGTGAAGAAAGGGCAACAAGACAAGAACGAGAGACACACACACACACACACACACACACACACACACTACATCTAACACTGCTGTGCCATTTTCTGCAGAAAACTGTTTTAGAACACTCCGCCAAATACTCCCATCTTCTAAACCAATCATCTTCTAAACCAATCACCTTCTAAACCAATCATAATCATAATAATGGTAATCAGGATCAGGATCAGGACTAAACAGGCGAAGTGGACGCTGCGCGCGCCAGCTCCGATCCGCGGCTGCAGCTAGCAGGAGAGCTAACGTTAGCTCAACAGTTAGCTCAACCGACAGCTGTAACTTTAACGTTAGCTCAACAGTTAGCTAAACTGACAGCTGTAACTTTGACGTTAGCTCAACAGTTAGCTAAACTGACAGCTGTCATAAACTGGCTAACCAGCTGTAACTTAGTTTGATAGCTTGCCAGGCGCAATTTAAAAGGTGAGTGGTGGGAATGATGAATAAAGAGGTAAGAGATATTACAGGACTGTTTTAAAAAGCTGGTCTTATTAGCTGTGAGTCAGCTAATGAGTCTGCGTCAGGAAGGGACTTAGTGGGGGAGGGTAAACCCACCTGAACTCAGTTGACCTAACATCTTTTTAATTAGAATATATATTTTTAGGCTGTTAATGACAAATAAATTCCTGGTTTTATTAATAGTACATAGGATGAAACAGAGGTAAGTTATACGAAAGTAGGGTCTGTTGAGGGGGAAACTAGTAAATTAATGCTTTTCTGAAAATATTGATTTGTGTTTATGTTGGTGATTGTAGCTAACTTGCCATGTTTACAAAGCTAGCAACTAACTTTAAAAAAAGTGTTGTACTTTCACTAACCAGAAAATTCCACATTTCGACTGTAGGGTTGTTTAGCCACTTGCAGATACCAACATATTTTTTGTGCATTTTTTTCTTTCTTAACAAGCTAGAATAATGTAACGTTAGCTAAGGTAAATGAAAGAGATAAGCTGGTCACAATAAGATGGTTAGGTGAAGGGCTGATACAAGCTTTACCTTCTATAGGCTTCAGGCCATACAGCAGTCAATATCAGTTTAAAGTCAAATTTACAGACATTACTGGGGATTTGACTTGGTGAGTTGATACACTTTATAAATACAGCACAATAGAGAGGCATAATTTATTTAGTAGAGACTAGTAAAAGGCGAAGACAAGGTAATATAGCAGTAGTTACTCAATATATTGTACACAATATACACAGACACAATATTACAATTTAAGTATATTTAAGTTAAGTATAACCCAAGTGAAAATACACCAGTGTGGGTGGCCTAGTGATTAGAGAGTCTGCCCAGTAACTGAAAGGTCACATCCCATCAACACCCGTGTGTCCTGAAACCCTACCTGCTCACTTAATGTAAGTCGCCGGATATGAGCAGCTAAATACCTAAAATGCGAACAAACCTTTTACACCATCAAATTATATGGAACTCTCACTTTTAGCTTTTAGCATACTGTCTCAAAAAGTAAGTGAAGCATGAGCCTGAACAATTGTCTTCAGTCCAAGCAAAGATGGTAGTGTGGAGGAAATAATTTCTAAGGGACTTCTGTACTACAGTCACAGACTGGGGGTGTTAAAGTGAGGAAGTAATGCAGAAGTGGCTGACAGTGAAAGTCTGCAGTGTGTCTTGTAATCTCATATTCTGGCAGCTAGTGTCATCTTGGCATTCTGTATATTGAATACGCTTCATGCTGTGTATCAGATATAGTAAATCTGCTAACTGAATATTATGCTGTTTGGTCCTATTTTCCCTTTGAAGGTTCACCGTGGGATTCCTTTCATGTGTTTGAGACTCAGCTTTGGTGAAAGGTGAGTTGCTGTGGCTTTAATGGACTCATACAACAAAGCATGTGTAGCTGTTAATACAGATGGAAACCGATTATAGCAAAGACACATTTTTTTTAATTGGCGACATCTCAATGCTTAGGCACTCATACTGTGTGTGGTTTTAATAATCATGTTAAAAGAAGCAACATCCATCACACTTTGTCCTTTGAATCAGTAGGGGCTCGATTTAGTCATTTATTCCATTGAAATGTAGTCTATTTCTTTTAACATGGCTTAGATATTTATAAAGATGTCAATTTGACTTGAAACTATGTTATTTAGCAAAAACAAAGCTATGCATTTGAGAGTCCCAATTCTTGACATGATTGCATTCTTTTTATATGAAGGACATCTTGATCGGAGCAGTGTGGCCTTCAGATACAGCATTCACACTCTGGCTGTTTTAATTTTAGGTTTAGCAGATTGAAGAGAATGGATAAAATCACACAAACGGAGAGAGAGCCTACTTCACCACTCTCTCCCAAATGGCCAAGGACAGATTGCATGATGACAAACCACCACAGTGGGAAAAGCAGTTTTGAGTTTCCAGAGCTTATGATGTTTCGGAAAACCGAAGGCTCTGCATCATCGCCGAATACCTTCCAGAAGAATACAGGCCTATTATGCCCAGCAGAATGTGGGTGTGAGGATATACAGCATGAAAAATATCAACATGAAGACACTAAAGTGATTGTCACCCCTATGACTAAGGTGACTACTTCACACACTGACGATAATACAAACACGGGATCGGCTCAAGTCTGTTTTATCGCAGCTGAGAGACACTTCCTACATCTGGGGAAAGATGAGCAGCTTCCAATTATTGAAACTGACAAGCTCAGCTCATACCAGGGAGATTATGCGGGAGATGTGTTAGCAGAATTTCACACTTCAAATGACACAAGAGCTGATACCGCCACTCCTCGTGATTGCGAACGGCTGGAGAAATCTCTTGAACATGAGCCCCCTGGTGGTGGCAGCCTTCCTTCTGGATATGATGAAGATAGAATGCGGGGGCAAAATGATGCCAGTCAAGTCCAAGCAATCACCCTTGGTTTAAGTGAGCATGGGGAGTTCAGATGTCATTCTGATTGTGCCTATGAAGATGTGGTACATAACGCAGATATTTATGATACAAGGGATAAATCTGCTGAAGTTGAAGAGAGTAATGAGAAGGGGGATGAGCAGGGATTTTGTGAGAATATCTTTCTCAACAAGGAAGAGGTCTGGAGACACACATCGCCCAGTGATTATGTGGGCTCTAAATCTTCCTACTCTCACACTGAAGTGAACCCCTCTGGGAACTTGGCAGAAGTAGGTAAAACTGACCAAGAAAATGCAGCAAGATGGGACAGTGATGTAAAAGAAAATGCTGCCGTCTATGAAGGGGAAACAAAAGGCCAAGTTAACGAGAATGGCATGAACAATAACTCCAACCCTGGTGCTGCTGAATGTGCTGAGGGATCAACTGTTTCTTGTGATGTGGTTTTAGACAGAAATATTATGGGTTATGGGACTGAGACCAGTATGAGTCTGGAAATTGATTACCTCTGTGGTGCAAGAGGGGGGCATGCTGTTGGCAAGATGATAGCTGAAGCTTGGAGTGAAAAGGCTGATCACACAACAGAGACTCCAATGCCTGCAAAAATCAGTCAAGAGCCTGTTGAGGGAGATAATGATGCAGGCCCTTTCAGTGTAATTGACCCTGCAATCTGGAGTGAAACTGACAAGGAGGTTGCAGAAAAATACTGTAACTCGGAGAGCGCTGCAGTTGTAGAATTATATCCATCTATAAGAGTCAGTCCGCCAGAATACAACACAAAGGAGCTTTCAGCTTCTGACCTGAAAGGTCATTTTAATAACCACAGCAGAGCGCAGCAGTGCAAAGGTGAAAAAGAGGACACACGTCAGTCATACACAGAACCACAACCTAGATCCATCACCACCAATGAGACGCATGACAAGACTGGCAATGAGGGGATCTGTCATTTGAAATCCAATCCAAGCAGCAGACGATGCAGGCCCACAAAGCCTTTTCCCACTGTGGACGAAATAAAAGAAAGCCCTGGTACCATGGGACACCTTTGGAAAGAGCAGGATCAAGCTGGCTGCTTTCCCATCGACTTAGACCACCTGAAGACACGGGAGGTGGAATATTCACAGACTGAAATAGAGACAATGGATTGGGGGACAACAGAGGGAAAGGAAAGAAAAGAAGTGATACGTTTTGGAGGAGAAATGAAAACTGATGCACATGTTAATGTCGTGAAATCGGAGGATGGCCTGCTGCAACAGAATAAACAACACAAAGCAAACATGACTGAAATCTCAACTGGTAACTGCATCAGCAACTGGATGGATGGCAAAATGAGTAAATGTGCCAGCAAATCAACACTACCAATTGAAGATGAGCTAGGAAACCTGCTCAGTTGTATCACTGATTACCAACACAGACCTGAGGCGTTCATGCTTGAAAATAAAGATGAACCGTTTTCCTCCTTCACTTCTCTTCCACCTAGTGATGCAGTTGTGCCAGGTCCACATGATGTAAGCCATGGATGCTATTCAGAAAATGCTGATAACCCCACAGCTCAGCACTGTACTGACAGATTTTCCCCAGTGCCATCTGCCTTCGTTCTCCCTGTCCGTGTGCCTGGGGGTTTTGACACTTTCGAAAAGATCCAGCTCTCACCAGATGATGCTGATGGCCTGGGCGGCAGCCCTCTCCTCACCAGCTTGCCCGGGCAGCTGTTGGAAACATCCCAGCGACAACTTCACCACACCATGCCAGGGGCAGAAAGCGATGACCATAAGGAGATATCAGAAGAGGAGGTGGAAACAATTCAGTACCAAGCTGAGAATATGGGAAATGGATGTTTTAACAGCGGAACCAGGTTCTACGAAGTCCCCAACTTTATCTCGACAACACATATCCCTGCTCTAGCAAGGCCAGAGCAACAGCCTAGTACAGCCCCTGGTTTATATGGACACTTCCAGGGTGACTCAAACCCTCAGTTGATGTACTCCACTGTTTCCGCTGAGAGAGACAATCCAGTCTCTGAGGTGAACAACTACCCTAAGTTTGAGATGAAGGAAGAATTCGACATGGTCTTACAAGAGCTGAGCTTGTATTTTAAGATCAGTGCAAACGACAGCGTGTCATCACCTGAACAACGCAGTGTAATAACTGAACCACAGGAGGGTAACACTTCAAACTGCAGCGAGTGCCTTAGCAGCCCAGTAGTGGAATGCCACAGAGACGCATCAGGTAGCTGTGCAAATATAATATACAGTATTTACTTTACAATGTACAATGGGTAAATTCAGCCACTTAATCTGATTGGTCAAAGACTTCCAATTGCACTTTCCATAGAAACAACAGCTATGACAGGAAGCACGGTGGAAACGGGTTTTTGACCAGTCAGATTACTAGCCATCTATGCTTCATGGGTTGGCGTGCCACGTCTTGTTGAAATATTTCTTGTTTTCTAATGTTTTTGTATTATTATGTGTGTACACTACTTTGATGAAAACTTTTCAGACGGTATACTCTGTTAGCAACCATTGTATAAAAGCCATAATGCCCTTGAGGACAGTCTTTTCTATGATAGTGGTACTTGGTGCTGCTGACGTCTATCACCATCATACCCATTGTCACAGTAAAGAACATCCTCTCCAATATTATTGCTATGCTCCGCAACAGTTCATCATCTAGGCTCATTACTCATAACAAATAGGATAGGATAATTCCAGTACAATATACTCTATCATACTCTATGTATCCAGATAGAATTTTCAGTACCACAGTACAACAGGTAAGTGACAGAGGAAATACGTCTGGGGGAAAACCCTACATGTACAGTAAATTATCCCTACACCCCGCTGCTACCAAACATTGTACTGAGAACACTGTGCTCATGTCACTGTGTCAGGGTGCAATGTACTTTCAGTTTAGAAGAAAACAATTGTTCTTCAAAAAATGGAATATTGCAAAACCTTTTTAGAGGGAATATCTTTTGAAATTGAACTGCACTTTCTGTTTATGTTTTGAATCAATTGAAGTGAAAGTCAAGTCCTCACATTTTGATTAAATATACAAAACTGTTTACAATATATTGTATGTGACCATTTATTGTTGTGTGCCTTTCATTTAGATGATGATGATAATGAAGACGGAAGCCTGGAAATGTGTGGAGCTACTCCAGTGGTTTCATGTGCTGCTGGGGGTTGTGACAGCGAACAGGAGGTGCCACTTGACTGCAGCCACCAGTGCCAGGAAGTGTCCATGTACTCTTTAGGGAAACACAGAGGTTCATAGTTTTCTTCAATAAAACATTTCTGCCACTGGTAAATAATCTGAAAGACAAAAAACAATTGACTTAATATCTTCCCCCAAAAACAAACAAATATAGGGCCAATGCTTAGAAATAGTACAGTTATTATAAAGTACCCAAAGGAGAATAGTTTCAGAATTGAAAGCTGCACTGGATGCAAAACTGTTTTCAGAACAGTGAAATATGTAGAACCAAAACCAGAATGACCATCCTTCAACTGGAGGGCCCAGGTCAGGTTCAAGCTCTTATATTGGCAACCATCTCCCCCTGAAGTGTTGCTGAGCAAGACACTGAATCCCTACCAGGTCCAGGGTGCCGTTCTGTAGCTAACCCTGACCTCTGACCTCCCTGGGGGGAGGGGGCAAGAGAAAAGATAATTTCCCTATGGGGATCAACAAAGTTTCACATTAACCACTATTGATAAAAAATAGAAAAAACTATCTTGTTGCATGACTAACTGTTTTTGCAGAATATGTTTGATGATAGACTTTAAAAGGTCAGGTGGGCTAATTCAATAAAGAAATACAATTACTTTTATAGATTTTTCTTTTTAAATTGACACAGCTTATTCTCATGAATGTGCAAATATCCATTCACCTACCTCAGTAAGCTGCAGCTTAACGATAACGCCGCCATGAATGGAAAAATGTTTAACGGTAAACAGAGCAACATATAAGACAGAATTATCCCGTCTTTCCTGACTGTCAATATGTTCCTTTCAGAGTCAAGGGAGATGGAGCAGAAAAGCAAAATGTGGACTCCCTCCTTCATGTATCCACCATTCCTGGAGCAATTGAGCCATAGTAAGTTTCATATTGTGAGGGCAGACAAAAGATTGGAATGCTACTGAGCTTTTTATTGATACAAATAATACGGTCGGGTGCTCTTTGGATAAAACGCATATTTTTTCAAGAGAAATCATTTGAAAGGTCTTTAACCTCTTGATATATCTGTAACGGGCTTTTTTGTTTTGTATCGATTTGATAAATATCAACTAAAGCATCACATCAGTGCAATTATATCATACATCTAAATCTAATCAAGGCTGTTATGGCCGGTTGTAAAACTGCCGAAATAAGACCAGCGAACCAGCCTTTGATTAGTACAATTCATAGAATTCAGAAAGGTCAATGGATTGTGGACTGTCGCAGGAATAAGACCAGAAACAATGTAAACATTGAAATGTTGTAATACCCAGATTAATGCAAGGGCCTCCTTTATATAATAACAGAGTAGTTCAGTTGGTAAGAATTAAACTTCTTTGAAAAGAAGCCAACTGGTTTATCAATACCAAATTCATCTGGTTGTAAGAACACAACGTCTGCACCCACATGACATCTACTTGGAGCTTGAATGGCTCAGCAATACTGTACGAGTCTTCGCCAAAGTCCCACATTTTCAAGTTTCCATGAATGCAGCATGAATCTCTCAGGTGACTATCGCAGCTGGGAGATGTGTTCACTAGGAATCCTAGTATTACGGAGGCGATTTCATAGAAGTTTATTCACATTGCATCATTAGTATTGAAGGGCAATAGTGTGAGATTGTCTTTTACTATATTGTATTTTTAACTGTTGTATATTTTTGTATAGCTGCCTGGCTACTGACCCATTGAGCAGTTAATTCATACGTTTCAATTATGTAGCCTGTTAGCCCGGGGTCATTGAATCTTGTTTTCTGTTGTATTATTTGTCATCGTTTGTGGCGTCAAAAATCATTAACACCTGCTATAAACAATGCCGCACCCCCGTAGCTCCCCCAATCACAATTCTCTGGCGCCGCCGCTGACTTGCCACTCAACAATGCCTGGTCAGGTGCGGATAAACCATCTTCCTCAGGCTCTGTCACCACTTGAGGGGAGGAATCCACAGAGACAGTGTTAACCAAACATGCAGGATGAGTGCACAGGCGACGTCTCTGTGCCCTGCCCCACAGATTTAGATGCACAATCATAATAGGGTTTTAATAGATTAATATGACAAAGTTGAGACGACTTCCTGCGCAAAGGTGTGGAGATTAAATTGTTTTGATCTGAAACTTGTTTTACAACTTGTATGAAGACCAGTAAATCTAGCTTGGAATGGTGAACTGACCACAGGCAGGAGCGCAAGAACCTGGTCGCTTGGGCTAAATAACAGTACAATAGGTGCGCAGTAGAGATTTTAGGGTGACATGGAAGCGCTCCAATGTACCCTGGCTTTGCACATGGTAAGCGGATGATTGTCTGTGCTTGACCTTGAGCCGTTTCAAATCCTGAGAGAACATGTGTGGAGAAATCAGACCCTTGATCAGTTTGTATAACCTTGGGGATACCAAAGATAGAAATGAGCTGAGACAAAGCCCACACTACAGATTTAGTGGTGATAGTGCGTAACGGATAGGCTGCAGGGTATCTGGTAGTCTGGCACATCACAGTTAACAAATCACACCGGAACAAGGACTAGGAAGGGGACCCACACAATCAATAATTAGATACTCAAATGGTTGGCTAATTGCTGGAATCGGATGCAAGGGGACAGGTTTAATGCTCCGATTTGGTTTTCCAGTCAACTGGCACATATGATAACAGCCATAATTCAACAATTGTCTCACCTTAATTTTATGGCCGAAATATACCTGACCCAAGAGAAGTCATTACATTAACAACCCCTTGTGCACACAAGAAGCAAAGGCAGCCTAAAAAACGGAGCTTCCCCTCCTAGCGCACTGCCTAACCAACGTCTAACTAGGTAACTCAACCCTAGTCTTCATGTGGTTTCTGGCGGTGGGCACTGGAGACTGCTGGGACGGGAAGAACGACCAGTACACTGGCAATTCCCCCGTAGCCATGGCTGTGCCCCCGAGACTACTGCTCTAACCACGGTCACCATAACACTACAGGAAAACCCAGCAAAACCCAAAGGGGAGACGCCGCTATGACTACCAGGGTAGCTCTGTAACATCAATGCACAACCACTGTGGGTTTCTCTTCTGCCCCAGTAGATATACAATATACAGATGAAGACGCACGCACCATTCAAGAGGAGAATTATCACATAACATGTATTAATAAACTATACACAGTATTACCATCGGGTGTGTTGTCAGTTGTTAGTGTTAGTAAGTGGTTGAATGGAGAGTATGGTGATGTAGATGTTGAATGGTAGGCAAAGTTCAGCACAAATAAACAAAGTGCTTGGGTGAGAGTAGCACGGACCTACTCTCAGCAAGGCTTGCCAGTTGGAGCAAAACACACAATGGCAAACCTATTTAGTTGAGTTATCACTCTGTACTTTGTCATTTCTACATCAGTTTGTAGCATAAGATGTCATCTATCCTAGAAGGGTATGAGTCAGTCTAGTGACAGTTGTTTGTGATTTATTTGGTAGTGTACAGTAGACAGTGACTATCTATACAGAAATAAGTATCTATAAAGTAAGGCTGCAGAGATCAGAGAGAGACAGTTTTCACTATTTTACCAGTAAACCTTTCAAGAATAAAGAAGGACTTTACCATCATTTGTCTGGTTGGCAGCAAGTAGTAATTTTTCACAGTGGTTACAAGTTTAATATGTGGTCTTTTCCTGCTACATCTAGTTTCATTATTCCCAGGCTGCCTCCGAATATTTAAGTAGAGGAGTCAGTCTAACAGCATTGTTAGATCCTCTAAAACTGGAGATGCGGTGTTCACCTTGTCAGTTTGGGTAAATACTGTTTACCCAAACAATGCTATTAGACCGACTATTTACGAAATAGTCGGTCTAATAGCATTGTTACATACCTGGAGAAGCGGTACTTTGAGCCAAACACAGATCCATACATACCCTGCAGAGACTCAAGATTCAAGAGTTTTATTTAGCCATATGTAACAAGTACAATTGAACGCTTACTCACCGCTCATTCCCATAGCATAAAAAAATACACAAGCAATAAGTTATAAGTGGCTGAAGTGTCTTAGAGACCATTATGAGGCTTAGGTGTTGGCAGGCATGCAGGGTTGTTGCACACTGCCTTGTTATATTTTCACCTTGTGTTCTTGCGTCTAGGACAGCCAGAGCAGGCCAGGAGACTGGAGCCTCTGAGAACCTGCACACGGCCCATCCGGGTTGGACTTTCAAAGAGGGCCAAGACCAAACACCTGCACTGTCCCCACCCCTACAAATGAATGTAGTGCGCTGGAACATCAGAAGCACAGTCAAGGTGGTGTGTGTATGAATTATAATGCAAATATTATTTTGCTTTATGATTTCCCCCCCCCC
>OMOT01028236.1:0-15053 GCA_900312575.1 Acanthochaenus luetkenii | reverse complement strand
GCAGGGTGAATCAGGGACGACAGGTCGGAGGTAGGAGAATCTGAAGCCAACATCCATGGAACACCAAGACAGAGGGAAGTAACCCAACGTTGGACAAGTCGAGGGGAGGTTCACAAGAGATAGTTGGCACCGTTTTTCAGCGATGCCTCACTTCCACAAGCGCCTCAGTTTTACTTGTGTCCCCGGCCCTATTACCACGCCTCCTTCAGCATCTGCGGTAGCTTCTGTGGCGCATGCCCCCGGTAAGATGATGAGCGACTCGCGCAATTGGCCAAAACAGGGGGGTTCGGGAACGCATCGTCCCTCGGAAATAGGCCACTGTGATCCACCATGGAATATCTTATGAGGAGAAGAGTCTGGCGACCGTACACCCAAGCAGCACGTACATCTTGGACGAACAGGGGAGCTAGTAACACAGCAACATAGAGGACAGGTAGGACTACGCGAGACAGGCGGGCAGTGGCAAAGCCAAACACAGGCGCCATCTCGCCTAAACCAGAAGTGAACACGGTTAGACCGGTAGCGCTTCCTTCCTGAGTGATCGAGGTGGAGATGGAGGAGGCTTGGGGAACATAGTCTGGCACCCATAATGGTTGCGGCGATAAAAACAGGTGTGAATCTCAACTGCATTTGCCAACACTGGAACATATACAAGGGCCTGCCATCTTAGGGGATAAACAGAAGACCAGAAAACAACAGTCTTTGTTCAGCAGTGGAACTATATCCTTCCGTTACAATCGGCACTCTGCAACACAAGCCCAGTGAAATCAAGTTAAATGTGCAGAATTCGTTCCAGATCGTGGCTTAAAGAGACGCGTCGCCTCACTCCCCCTCTCCATCTTCATTTTCAAAGCCTTCATGTTTCTGAAGCATCCTAGTGTGGGAGGCAACGGTGACATACAGTTTAAGAAGAGAAAGGACAAATACCAACTGAATTTCCACAACATCTCACTTTTGCATTTGAGTGGAGAGCTTGGGGGATTTGCACATTAGCTATCTCTTAATATTTATCATGTCAGTTTGCACTGCAATATTGCAGTATTTTGTAATTTTTAATAGATGAAGGAAGTAAAATGTGTTTTTTTAGGGGAGCGCCGTTGGTTTTCCTTTGAACTTTGTATTCTTTGATGCAGCAATATCACCTTCACTATTCATCCCACATTGCTGTCTATAGCAGACATGGAAGATGACATTTATATGATAATTTTTACTGCTAAGAACGCACATCATAATCTGTTGCATGGCTGGATGCTATATGGCAGTTATTTAGGAATAGGCTGTTAATGTACTGAAATGTTGCCCATTTTAATTTTACCATGTTCCCACACCCTTCAAATGAGAGCTCAGCATCCTACATCTGGCAAAATAGAGAGACACTATATAGAGACACAGAAGGTTAAGCTTAGTTGAGTTTGCACAATAAATTATGGCAGCAGAGACAGAGAGACTAAACGGCAATTGAGTGCCGATACACTCGCTTGTTAGCTAATTGTTCAGTTTTCGCTCCATCCTGGCATTGATTTAGCTAGTAATATTTTCGACGAGCCTTCTTCTACCGTTGGTCGCTCATTTGACGGATTAGCGAGAGTTCCTAATTACTATCTATCCCTCACAGATGATGGTATTTGCGTTAAGTGCCTTGCCAATTACTGAGGCCTAATCCTAAATGGACCTCTGATTACATTTAGTCAATGATGCTTTTTTTGTAATGGAAATATGTCGCTGTGCAGAACGGGACTGAAGAGTTGGGACTTTTTAGCATTTGCCTTAACTCCCAGCCAAAGGTGTTACTCTTATCATCCCGACTCATTATTGGTAAGACAATAGGATCCGTTTCCAGCAGGGTGGTTTTCCATTTCATTTAATAAATACATACTTTCTTTATTTTCTTTATTTTTTTTTAGGCTGAACAGGACAATGGTCATCCCCTCCCAGCCTATGCCGACCTCATCATAGAAATCCTGGATGAGAACAACCAGGCGCCATACTTCCAGTTTGCTTCCTATCAGGGCTACGTCAGTGAGTCGTCCCCAGTGGGCACCACCATCTCAGTCAGTACCAACCTCACTGCCCCCCTGGGAATCATCGCTTTGGATAATGACGCTGAGGAGGTAGAGAGAGCCCATTGTTAGCCTACGCCCACTGTTGCCTACACTTTACCACCCACGCATGCGTACAAACACAAACTTGCTCACATTTACAGTGGCATAAAGTGAGTCCACTGATTAAATATCCACATTTGCACATACGTTTGCGTTGACATGTAGTACCTTTGTGTGGCACAGAAAGTAACATGTCCATGAGTCATATTCCTGCTGTTTTGTTTTCCTGTTGTAGCTGGCTCCTGGTGATGCACCTGTAGGTAAAAGGGCTGCTTTTGAGTGCTCTGACAAATATGCTAAAGTGCATGCATCACTTTGCAAAATGTAAAAACAAATTGGAGGCACTAATCACTGCTGGAGACATCCTCTGCGTACAATTAGCAACGTTGTAACTGTCATTTGTAGAAAATCCCTCAATTTCCGCTCTCCAGTATGAGCTCAACAATAGAAATTAGACATTCTCTGTTAGTTCCAAATGAATAAAACACCAAGCAGGTCTCCAGTAATGACGAGTGTGTGTAGAATAATGCAGCTGACGCATTGACTTTCGGAGCCTATTGGGAGTGTGCGTTTGGAGTGTTTTGCTGTGTTGTGTTCTCATTGCTTTCCATGCAGATGTATGCCTCTGCTGTGGTTCCTGAACTTGCTGAACTCAAAACTAATGCAATGTTATTTTCTTTGAATACAAACTTCATTCTTTCAAAAGTATATATTATGTTATTGCTTGATTCTTGATTGTGTGTGTGTGTGTGTGTGTGTGTGTGTGTGTGTGTGTGTGTGTGTGTGTGTGCGTGTGCATGTGTGAGTGTCCTACCCAGATGGGGTTATCATTTGGGTGAAAACACACATTCATACACATTGCCAAAAACAAATGAACCACCCTTATAATAAGCACATCAGCCTTCACCCCAATTGTCCGTATTTCTGATACAATGACATTTCTAATTGTGTTTATGATGTTGAAAAGTAATCAAAAGAAATCAAAGTGGAATGTGAAGACAGATAACGAAATCAATAAGCCACCCAATCCCGGTATTTCCCAAACAGTGTGAGAGGACTCATCGACAGACATGAATCGCAACTGACTCGCAGCAATGCACCATAATGGACCATAATGTTTCTTTGTTAAGAGCCTAACTATGATGCAATGATGTGAAAATGTTCTGAAGCCCCCAAACTTATTTAGCATCTGGTCACCCTAAGCAAAAGCTGTAACACCCATATCCTTTAACAGCATTTCTCTCTATTCTTCTTTGAAAAGGAACAGAGTGGATAATGGGTCTACATTGTTTTTACAGAAGACATTTCCTTTCTTCCGTCCTTCATTGATACGTTTTAAAAAGACGTTCTGGTTCCTTCCTCAGCTGTTTCCCCACCGTTTCCCGAGGACAGACGAGGGACCTACCAGCACATTTATTTCTTCCACTCTTTGCCAGATCAAAATGTTCCATTTGATGTGTTTTTTTTCTCAGCCCCCACAGCTGCGTACTTGGACAAAAAAAGAGGATGAAACAGTCATGTCACCATGGTAACATGCTTCTTTTTGAATATTTGTCTCTTGGAAGATGAAAGACCCCATGGTGAAGATTACTATGGATGACTACACCACGATCTTCAGCCTGAGCCCAACCGGGATAATCCGCTACCTGAGGCTCCTCAAACCCGTGGACCGGGAGAAGCAGATGACCTACACGTTCACGGTAGGCCTTGGACAGCGCACTGTACGGTAGCTGTCCACAAGACTACACCCCTGTGACCCACATCTCGTTATCTGTATATATTAATAGAATTCACAGGTTAGCTCTATACCAAGAGGCACTTATAGACACATATTTTACCAGACACTTCCAGAGCAATATGTCCTTTACCGGTGGTCATTTACCAATATTGCAGCCCCAGTAAGATAGTATGTTCAATTGAATCTAACTGTACATCTGAATTTGACCTTCCAATGAATGATACATCATATTTCATCAATTTGAAAGAGAACTATATTCTGCAGGAACTCTGTTACCTCTGAAGAGCAGCATGAGATGGTACGGACTCACTGAACTCCCTTGCTACTTTCATGTTCCATTTAGATTCTTAACTAGGTTATTCATGAGCTTCGTGATGTGTCAAAGGGTTTATTTTAATTTCTGTTTTACTTTTGTTATGCTGACGTCAAAAGCCTGTTTTACCGAAGGGAGTAACACTAATCCTACAATGAGCACTGTGGGAATGGTTCCCTGGAGACTGTAACTCAGAAAGTGCAGTGCGTTTCTGAACGGGGATTAATTGGTTTTCTTTAGTGTGTAATGTATTGCTGGGTTTGGTTAGGTTGGTCTATTTGGAGTAGTGGTGCTTTGGCAATCACACATTTTTGCCATCACAAATGTATAAAACTGCAGTGTGTGTGTGTGTGTGTGCGCGCGCGTATGGTTTTTCATACATAAAATAGACGTGCTACTACTGTGTGTAGACTAGGCTTCAGACAAATAATAGTATATTTCTGTCTAATCTCAAAAATTACAAGTGAATGCACAAAGCTCACTGAGAGCTTTCTAAAAGCCAGTTAACAGTAGCATAATGTTTATTAGATAACTGCATAGAGGCTTTGAGGGATGTTCTTTTGCTATTGTGAAGATGGTGTTCTTTCAAATATATTGAGAGATACTTGTTATTATTGAGAGAAATCATGGCATTCTGTAATTGCAACCATCAAATAAATTACAAGTATATCCCGGCCTGGAGAGAGAAAGGGCACACAGATCCCATTTAGAATAATGTCAGCCCTTCAAAATATTATTCTTTTTCTCAGTAAAGCCACATTTGCTTCCCTCTGGTCTCCTTCCTTCCTGATGTCTAAACAGAAAGATATTTCAGTTCAGCACTGAGTGCACATTTCTGGGAAATACAATTTATTTACATATTTTTCTTGCTGCTGCTGTTAGATTCCTCCTCTACTACACTTCATTTGTTGTTCTATTCAGTCCATTTTCTCTTTCTCTTGCCAAGTACTTGAGATCAGAGCTGCCAATGAGAAGAAGGCATGCAGTTTGCTCAGTTTGCACATTATCCTTGAGGCCAGCTTTCTACAAGCGTTCTCTGCTCTCTTTATAGGCTTTTCCATTTGTAAGCGTTTTAAATGCAAAAAATATATATATACAAACGCAGAGTGTAAGTAACTTTGTGGGCTTTCTGAAGGAAAATGGAAGCGGTAGTAACCTGCTGCAGTTTGACACTTTCTCGTATCAGAAACGACTGAAGCCATTTCTTTCAAATAATAGAAAGATCACTTTGTGATTCAGTTCAGCAAAGGCACTTTCTTGACTTCACTTCAATTTCTATAGCCATGCATATCTCTCTCTCCTGTATTTAAAGATGGTGGCGTCAGACGGGGTCCAGCTGAGCAGCCCAGTGACTGTCAACATCCTGGTCATCGATGCCAATGACAACACACCCACCTTTGCTGAGGTCTCCTACAACGTTGAAGTCTTCACTGACATGCAGCCAGGAGAGACAGTATTGCAGGTAATCAATCAAACAATCATTATTTTGCCCGTCTCTTTCCCTTTCAATCTCTCGCTCTTGCTCTCTGCTTTACACCTTCGTCTTTGTCCTCGTCACTCAGTCTCTCTTTCTCTTGCTCACAGACATTCATTTCATGCTCAAGGTGAACATCCACAACAGTCCGGTGCATTGTGTTGACAATCCCCTTCTTCTGATCTGCAAGCTGAAAATGATAGAAAGATCACTTTGTGATTCTGTTCAGCAAAGGGACTTTCTTTCCATTTCTATAGTCATGCAGAACGTTGTCCTCTCCGTCTACAATGCGCAGGCCTGGGCAGTCCTTTACCCAATAATGCAGCTTCTATCATGACCGTAGCTAATTCACTGTGGTAGGCCAACATCGGTGATCGTTCATCAATCCCCCCTTGAGACTGATTTGACTGTAAATCCTCACATGGCATCAAAAGGATTAGGCAGTTTGTTCATTTGATTTGATTAGTGCATAGGATTTAGAGGTCATGGTGTCTTTCAGCCATGCAAAGTATATACACATACACATGCCCACCCCAGCTAAAGCATCCATGTATACTCACATATGCATACGCACATGCATGAGCAGGCACATGTACATACACACAAAATCAGGGAAACTTACGTCCAGACCTCATTCTGCTATATCTAGTATTGTGGGGAGTTTCATAATTTCATTATCTCTTACGTACTTGGTAGGCAGAGCATGATCTTTTTGTCTTTCGGTCGGTCGATCAGTCCGCTCAGCACAGCCTCTCCAAAAAAATGTCAGACACCGAAAAGGTCAAGTTTAATCTGACTTAAAACCCAGCCGTTTCGCCCTCCCTGATATGAGGACAGGGGTCACAAAGCATCTGGTATGACCGCTTAACCGATTTTTATAAGCCGTTTACGAGAGCCCCCCGGGCCCCTGAGGACGTTCCTGCTTGTTTGATGCTACCGCCTTTTCTCCAACGTCAGGAGCATGGAAAAGGAGGTCTGGATAGCTTGGATTAAAATGTCAAGGCGCTGAAGATTTGGAACCAGCTACACTATGAGGTCTCATGATTACAAACAGCAGGGTGCCCAAAATAATTGGCTTGAAGGAACCGGTGGCTGCGTAACACAGCATGAAAAAAAGTATGTATTCGATAGCTATCTGATAAGCTGCTTTTCATAACTCATGTACTTTCTAATCCTAATCATGTGAATGGTAGCATGGCATGGATTCCGGAGCTTGATTTGTTGTAGACTAATCAATTTAGTCCTATCCTTTATTATCACAAAGGTCACTCAATTGGAATCAGTATTTAAGAGGGAGAAAGGACATTGTATATCGCATCCCATATAAAAAGTTGGTCGGTTTGTACACGGTGTGCAGCATGTACTGTATACTGTCGGCTAAATGCCAACCATTTGTTTCCGTCTGTACGTAAAACAAGGTCATGTATTCACGAGTTAATTGCAGGGCGCCACAATGGATTCCAGCATTTCTCCTATCATGGGCAACTTGATTGAAGTCAGTCACCGCCTCCTACCGAGGAACATTTACTGCTTGACTGGTTCACTAAGCATGGTGCTGATAGCTGTTCAGAGCTCCCACTGCACCCCCTCTAGACAGTGACAAGTATAGAGAGACATTACTTGTGTCTTAATCTTTGATTTCTATCTCCCTAATTCTCTCTCTCACACACACACACACACACACCTTCTCTGTCACTCTCTATCTGTCTCTCTCTCTGTCTCAATATAATTTTTGTTCTCTTCAACCAATCTATATATTTCCCCCTGCACCATTAGTCCTGTGTTTTTCATTCTCTCTCTCTCTCTCTCTCTCTCTCTCTCTCTCTCTCTCTCTCCCTCTCCCTCTCCCTCTCTCTCCCCCTCGCGCTCCTTCTCCCAGTTGACAGCAGCAGATGCTGATGAGGGACTGAATGGTGTGGTGACCTATGAGATACTGGTCGGTGCCCAGGGGGATTTCGTTATCAGTGACCGCACTGGACGCATCACTTTGGCCCCAGGTGTTGTCCTCACCGTGGGGCGATCTTACGCACTGACTGTTAAGGCCTCCGACAGTGCACCAGATATCCAGCGAAGGTAGCTTACTATCTACGCTATGTCTCTTCTTGTCTTTCTTGTGTGTGCATATTAACAGTTCCCATTGGACATTTCCATCAATAGCAATGAAAGATTTGTTAATTCAAGTGATTGTTGTTTTTGATTTGTGATTGTGTAGTTGTTGAATTTTGCAGATATCTTATTCTGTGTTGTACAATCAGACCTTTAAACATATTCAGCCAATGTTAATATAAATTATATAATTTAATGTGTGTTCATATGCAGTTTCACTAATTAGCATATTAACATACATGCAGACATTTCTTATCTCTTCCCTTATTTTGCGGTATGACATGTTTGATACATTGTCTCCTCTTTATCTTGTGTTGATAAGAAAAGAGCAAAGATATTTTTTTAACACAAAAGCAAAGACCTTCGGATGCCGGCTCAAACTACAAAGCATTTTGGGGAATTTGTTTGGTTGTGGGTGGAATAGGTATTACATGTGATAGTTGCCCATGACTGGGTTTCACCGTGCAAACACATCTCAATTGGCCCCGGCACAAACGGCAAGCAAAGGCACATCTCAGCAGCTCAAGATTAAAATGCAGCAGGTTGCAGATTGAAAAGTCCCTGGAGACGGTGTAGAATGATAGGGTTGTATATTGTATATGTCACCTTTTTACCATGATCAAAAGTGGGCACCATTTTCCTCATGTACACAGGTACCTGTGTAGCAGGCTAACAACACGTTTTCATGAAAATTACACGGTTCCGTTTTCATGTGTTCTATGTCTGCTCTTACAACAATAATTTCCTGCTTCAGTGACCAACTGAGGACCATGACCCAGTTGATTACCACTTCAAAAATGGATAATTGAAGCAGTTGATTGTTCACGCATAAATATGTCACCAATAACAAGCCCCCTACCAGTTTGTTAATTTAGGATTGTGTCAAGAAACATGTCGTGAGTCCATGGTGAACAGGTGCCACTGTTTCACTTTACATCCATCAGTTTCAAATTTCACACACGAAAGCACCTTGGCTGAGAGGCCAGATGTTCTCGACGAGGAGAACATTATAGATGTATTTTCACCACGCTATTGGCGAGCTAGTTCAATACTGTGACTCAACAACTGGATTGATGTGCGCTTTCGTTACTGCCAGGAGCTCCATCACTACGGTGTACATTGAGGTGCTGCCGCCAAACAACCAGAGCCCCCCTCGCTTCCCCCTCTCGACCTACAACGTGGAAGTCAGTGAGGCCATGAGGATAGGAGCTATCCTGGTCAATATGCAGGTCAGACACTCACGCATTAACAAAACACACACACACACACACCAAGACACGTATACACAGAAAGATGTGAAATGTAATGAGACATATGATGCAAAAACATTTTTTTATACTTTTCAACTACACAAATACTGTCAGGCCTTGAATTTTTTTTAAGGTTGTGGATTTGAAAAAAATAACATCTGGCCTTGAAAGTTTTTCAAAATGACTGAATGGCATGGAAAGTACGTGATTTCTTTTATTAAGCTGTAGCGCCCAAATTCATCAGTATGCCTCAGCTCTCTGTACCTCTCTCCAGCCTAGCATGAACACTTCACATCCTGAGATAAAACCGTATGGTGTATATTAGCCGCAGTGTTCCGTGTAAAAGTGAATCGTTTGACCATGATTTCTTGACGAGAGTAAAAAACGAGGCCTCTATGGTGTCGTATTTTGGCCAACGTCATGTCTTACCCTTTTGCTATAATGGTACTATGTGACCTTCAAGCCCCTCCTTTTCCCCCCCCCCAGGCCACAGACAGAGAGAACGACCCAATCACGTACCGCATTCAGAGTGGGGATTCCCAGCAGATTTTCAACCTCTCAGAAACGTAAGCTCATTTTTTTTTTTTCACAAGGTATACTGCTACCACCACATATTAGAGATGGAGGGATGGACGGATGGTTGGATAGATGGATGGAGGGAGAGAAGGAGAGATGGAGAGGGGGGGTGCATTAGTTGCTGGATGGTTGGATGGATGCATGGATGGAAAGGTTAGGTTGAACAGCATTTTGTCTCATATGGTCCTTATAGTCTTAAAATGAAAGGAATAAGAATAGGAAAATGCTTTGCTAGACTGTGGTCCAGTTTCCCTAACAAGCCCCTGAACTTATATTTCTACAAGGCACTCTACACTACCAGGGTTTTTGAGGAATGGAACAAAATCTCTTGCATACAGTTGCTGGCTTATGTGGCTCTGTGGTATGATCTAAGGGACTCCAATAAAAGGATAACTTGACTATAATAATCTTCAGCCTTTCATGTTGCTCTCTGAAGTGCAAAGGCTTTGGCAAAGAGTAATGGCATGTTGGGCATGGAAACCAGGGAAAGACATGGGAGGCAGAGGGAAGAGGATGAGGCACCTCAAACAACTAGAAAGAGGATGGAAGTCATTGCATTACGGCATTTAGCAGACGCTTTTATCCAAAGCCACTTACATATCATCTTACCGTTGGCGGAGGCACCAACCTGATCAATGGGAGCAATGTGTCTTGCTCAAGGACACTACTTTTCCCCCCGGGAGGAGTTGGACTCGAACCTTCAACCTTGTGGTTGCTGGGCGGGAACTCTACCTCATATCATTGTCAAGCCTCCCGCTGACGATACAGACTGTCAGAGCGAGTGATGGTGGTGGAGGAGAGGGGACGTGAGAGTGGGATGGTGGGGAGCACGGGAAAGGCATCACATATTTAAGTAGCCAGTGCTTTTTACTGTCCCGTGAATGAAAGTACGTAAATACGGAGGGAAGAATTATTTGCGTGTGACTGAACAGATGTGGGGAGACTGAAACTGCAGGACCCTGCCAGTCACGTTTCTCACTAATTGATTAAAGCCTCTTTTGTCTGCGCCCTCCCGGCTATGCAAGGACGAGCTGTATTGCAGCATTGTATCCTGCCTCTTGTTTACTCTTAATATGCTCTGCCGTGTTGACAACAGTAAGAGAAAAACATTGTGACACTATCAGAATCATGGGAGACAGCTGTTGTTGTTGGCCCTGTAATCTATCAAACCAGATATGACAGAAGTCTTGCTGAAACAAATACACCCGTACCGCTCCGGTACATTCTCTGCGGGATAGAATCACATCACAGGCTCTCAGCAACCTAGCGGTATAATAACTTGGAGCAGGTGCTGATATAGCGCATGATGAATCAAAGGATGATTAGCTGGTAATATATTCTTGATGAGTGTGTGATATACTGAGCCCTTCTTCACACACCTTCTTCCAACCCCCCAGAACTCCAAGATGATGCAGTGAAGAGTTTTTGCATAGCTGTATGTTCAGATTCAGGCTGCATATGGGTCCGGTTCAATCCAGTTAATATGAATAATGGGCTCTCTAGTCTACAACTCCCTCTAAATGGGGCAGGTTCCCCAGGGGGACGATGGAAGTGCTTCGGATTCTCTCACCATTCTGGTAGTGAGCAGGACACGCCACAGAATCAGTGAGCCGCTAGACACCGCACACTACACATACTAGCCAGACCTCAGGTAAAACAGATGACATTTATGCCGACTGGAACTAAAGTCCTATATAATAAGTGGAATGAAAGATCAAATGTCAGCGTGCCTTTTCATCTAATATAATCCTTGGATGGATCGCCTCAACCCCCTCGGCCTTCTCGCCGTGCCGGTAACAAGATCCTATCTGTCTGACAACATCTGTCCCCTTCTGGTGGCCGGGGAGAGGAGGCAGGCCGCTATGATCACGTGATCAGTGAGACTCTCAGACCTGCAGCCTCAAGTACAGTTCGGGACTCCTGCTCTAGCTAGGGATAAACTCCCCACGGCTGGCTAAGAGGCATAGATCATTATAATCATTGTCATCATCATCATCATAGATATCATCATTATCAACATCATTATCATCATCATCATCAATGCACTCAATCTAGCCCCTCAGACACCCCCTCGCAACATGGAGATTACACATCTCTGGACTATATCATAGGACTCAATCTTGCACATGAGTCAATTTAGTGCACAGGAATTTTTGGTTTTGTATATTGTACTATTTATATTGTCCACTATTACCTGTAACTACTATTCCCTGTGTTTGATTCGCTTTTTTTCTGGCATTGTTCTGCCAATTGTTCTGCTGTGACACCTGAATTTCCCCTAGAGGATCAATAAAGTGCAATCTAATCTAATCTAATCTAATCATCATTACCCATACCTCTCCTCATTATCATATCTATTGCTTCCTGTACCTCTAGCTTCCCTGAGCACAGAGTATGAATAAACACGAGTAGAGCCTCGGTGAAGGATGGTGCTCTGCATGTTTATGGTGTTTGTTGGAAAGCAGCGCTTGCCCTCCTGAACCACAGCTCAACAACAAAACAATGTGCTGCCCATAACTTAGAGCAAGGGCTTAGAGAAATGGATGACGTTAATCGAGGTTATAGCAATTTGCCTGTCAGATTTTAAGATCTCCTCTTCCGGGCTACAGTGCAAGTTTTTGCACACCTGTGAATGTCACCCTGTTGTCCAGTCTCTCTGCCTTAACGTAACATGATCCCATAGCAAATTAATTAGCACTAGCTAGCATTAGCTAGTTATCTTAACTAACTTATTTAGCTTGTGAAAGTCTCTGTCTCGCTTTTTTGGGCTCTTCATCACCCTCATTCCCTCTCCTTTCCGCCAGCGTTCATACTCTCTCTCTTCTTTGTCATTAGTACAGAATGCAGTCATGGCAGACAATGAAAGTGCTACTGCCCCCAGCACTTCCTTTAGTGCATTGCAGTTACAAATGAACAATTGCACGGTTTTGAATTAACGTTACCGGCTTTCTGATTGTTTTTATATGACGCATCGACGCGATTATGTCGACTAATCGTTGCAGCCCTACTTGTGTGCCTGTGTGTGTGCAAACAAAGATAATTCAACGCACTGCTTGGGAATGCATCCACACGTTGTGTTTGGATTGCCAGAGTGCCAAATTATACCGTGTGAAGGAGCAGGAGGGCTGCTGTGCCTGCAGCAGTCACTGGGAGGAAAACGTGGATGTTTCTGTCTGTAGTCTGTGTGCTTTGGGAAAAAGAGGCAGGTGTGGGGGAATTTAAAAGCCCACCTGCTCGGCCCCCCAAAACCCCCCTCTTTTCATCAGTAGCCGTGTTTTACGTCCGTTTAATCAGGAAGTAAGTAATGTCTGAACTGCAGCCTTAAGTTCCCTCTTGTGTCAGTGATGCAGTATACAGATGTATGGAACACATCTCCCTAAAGGAATGCTCTGTCTTCATTATGACTGAAAAAAACACTCAGGAACATTTCTAATCAAGGTCCTATCATTGCGTTCTCCCCTGTGAGCTTGTTGTATTAATGAGAATGAGTCGCACTTCTCTCTAACACATGATTTTGGCAAAGGCAGAAATGGCCAATGCATTGCAATCCAATGCAATCCACACAAAATCAGTAACACATTATTGCACATCAACTAGAAGTTTATATGCATCTGATTAGTTTTTGTAGCTACTGACTAAGCCACGTCCCTTGTTATATCTTTACTACCTCTTTTGTGGTTTGATAGATAAAAGGAAAAGAAAATGAAAGACATACGATGACATAGATAGAATATGATGATATAAGAGATATTAGTATGACGTGTCTTTGAGAAATCCGGAGAGATCGGCAAGTTAAAGTCAAGTTGGGGTCAGTCATGAGGTAGACTGAGATATTGCAAAATAAAAAAAAGTTAGGAGGCAAATTATTGCATATTGGTTGTAACTGTATGTCAACATTTTGGTCTGCAGCCATTTCTGTAAAGAGGACAATCATCTGCCTCCTTTTTCCATTTTTCTTCATGGATAGTCCCTATTAGGAGGCTTTTACTACTCCTGTGTCATATTTATTTTATAGACTGAGATATTGGACAGAAATCTGCCTCAGTCCGTCTCTGATGTCTCTCTTATCTGCAGAGATGAAACAGTGGATGTGCAAAATAAGAGTTTGTGTTGTATAGTAATGCCAGTGTCTTCTCTCTGTCCCCTCTCTTCACAGGATTGGCCTTCTGCTTCTGGGCAAGCCTCTGGACAGAGAGACCACTGATCAGTATCGTCTGATTGTCACAGCCTCTGATGGCAACCCCGGAGGGGTGAGACATAACCCTGTCTTCAAGCTATAGACCTGACTTCACATTCAGCTACAATTAATTCATCTCACATACATTTGTGGTACTTTTCCGAAGCTTTTGGGACGATGAACTCAAAAATGTTGCTGACTGCAACTTATGTGCTCCAGTAGTTTGGAAAATCTAATAATATTGTTGAACCCACGGGGCTTAGTGCCCGATGAGTGTGTCAGGGATTTATAAGAAAGAGTACTTACACTGGACACTCAGTTGAACAGCCTCACAACATCACAGTTTTACCCAACAATACTATGCCAAACCACACCAGAGTAATGAAGGCGTGATTTAAGCATTGTTATTATGCTAACAAGCACTCTTATTAATGGCCAGTCCACTCATCTTTAATTTGTATTTATTTTTGATTTACACTGTTTGAAAGCAGATGAAGACATAGTAGCAGAGACAGAGGAGAGACAGTTCTGTAGGGATTTGATCCTAGGTCAGTAGTAGCATGCATCTGTCTCCAGAGATATCTGTCTTAACCGCTCGACTGTCTATAGGCACATGGCACTTTAGTTATTAAATCTGGACATGATACGGTGCATCTTTTTAATATATGAATGTTTTTCTTCCTTTATCCTTTATTCTGGGTCTTTATAACTCAAAGGTCAATACCCACAACACCTTGATGCGTCCGAATCTTTGGTATCTTAGCTATGATAAGGGTCTGGCGTCATGATACCTTCAATAGTATTGTGGTGTCATGCAATCCTTTAGATAAGACAGTGTTGTTTGAAATGGCCACAGGATTAGAGAATTGGGTCCCAAATCAATTTAGACAACACACAGTGTTTGGGGCTGTGTTGTCATTTCATGATAAGCAAGCAGCTCTCCAGGCGATGAGGGTGGACAGTGTTCACTGAGCTGGCCACAGGGATGGAGAGCAACAAGGTGCAACATAAAGGAAAGAAATGTTGATGTCCAATTTTGCCATTTAATTTTCCTTGCAATATTGCATAGGAAAACCGTTTTGGCTTGATACCCATGTGGATGATTTACAGTGGTTCAGAGCAACCCCTCTCACTATTATAATAAGAATGCTGGACCCTCTGTCTCCCTGCTAGAGCTGATAATCAAATAAACCGTCTTAATTTAATCAGACTTAACCTCAGTTGACTCAATTCCGCAGCTGTCTCTGTTCCCAGGCCGAGGTGAAATGTGGTTTCCTCTTTAAGATGCTGTGTGCGATAGGTAATGAACATTAGCTG
>OMOT01028229.1:5079-25139 GCA_900312575.1 Acanthochaenus luetkenii | reverse complement strand
TAGTGTGGTGGCAATAGAATCCCAGGGGCTTCCACGCAGTGTCAATGATCCATCAACGGTACACAGAGAACCTGCTCCAATAGAGTGAAGTCTGGCGGTCACAGTACATGTGAGTCACAGTAGATGTGAGTGGGTGATGAGTGATGCGCAACACAGCTGAACTAACGCCTCTCGGTTACAGCTAGAGGGCAGAGTAGGTGAGTGAATAGGCCTAGAGAAGTTTGAGTTCCCAAAATAACCTTGAAATGACTGGAAGCTGTGGAAGCAGCATGTCCGTGCTGGTCTTCTGTTTGCTGGTATCGTTTACTGAATCAAACCTAACGTACAGATCATACATTACAAATACACAATACTCATTTTAGGATTGCAAACGTGAAAGCTCCATCTCTCTTTCACGTTGGAACTGGACACAGACCCGAGGCTGAGCAAGTAACTCCATTACAATCAGCTAAATCGTGGAAGGAAACACAGATGATCCCAATCAAATTAATTCATTAGTCATTATTGCATCGTCCAGCATCAGGATGCAAAATATTGTGATTTGTACATGGTGATGTTAGCCATTGTGGTCGAAACGTACACATGTTTTTTATTAATTACATATTTGCCGTAAGCATTTCTTTAAACAGCGTGTGAACTCTGAGTTATTCTCTTTACTTGGGACCTTTGTCAAGGTTCTCTCTCTCTCTCTCTCTCTCTCTCTCTCTCTCTCTCTCTCTCTCTCTCTCTCTCTCTCTCTCTCTCCCCCCCCTCTTATATATCCCCTTATCTTGTAACCCCTATAAACAAGTCCCATTGGCCGGCCTCTTGACTTGTATTCATATGGAAGGTCTTCTCCCTTTGTTTTTGGTTTGTTCGTTCAAACATACCAGTCATCCTAAACGTATCCTGACCTCCATCCTTACCCTGGAAACCAGATGGTCAATCCATAGCTTCCCATGGAGAAAACTAACAGCCATTCTGCTGTCTGAAGGCCAGTAGAGTATTGATCCATAAACACTCCACATACTGCTTCACCGAATTACAGGAATAATGCCTGGAAGGAAAATATGATTGAAGGGGTTTATCTATTCTCATGACATTCACAACTATAACAATACTCATTTTACTACGTCAAGTTTTCTCATTGCTCATGTTATTTGATGCAGGTGGCTTTATTTTCCGATGCCAAACATCATCAAACGCACGTGAGAGCAAATCAACACTCCCTTAGCGATGGATGGCGAGAGTGTCGAATGAAGCACGCAGGGCCCGCGACGAGCTCTCCAGCCTGCCGGCGATGTCTGCGGCTGCACGGAGCATGTCCTCAAAGGCCAGAGACCCTTCTCTGATTCTGCTCAGTAAGACAAACAGTCCAAGGAACAGACAGCGGGAGAGGGGAACAGGGGCAGATGGAGATACGTGGAGAGAGAGAATGAGGGAGCGGGAGAGAGAGAGACATAGCGTTAGGTAGGTGTCAAAGATATGTCAAGAGAGGGAAACAGCGCTGGGGTTTGTAATAACGATAGGGTTTAGTCGGTAGATGTCAAACCCGTTTATGGGAGGGGTAAGGAGGGGATAGACATATTGAAAAATGAAAGGATCAGAAAGGGGAGCAGCAGGGGAACTAATCTACTTTAGCAAAGTGAGAGAATTTCAAGCCAAGGTTCCGAATGATCTGCCTGACTTTCCCACACGGCCTTGGAGTTTGACGTGACTAATTAACAAAGACCTTTAAGAGTCAAGTGTCATGTGCTATGTAGGTTCTAATCTGTCGTCGTTGATTTTTGTACACATTACCTGCAGCATCTTGTGTTACAGCCATTCGTTTGCGTGCTTTTTCAGCACACCGACAACCACGCGCTGATCTTTTGTTAGCTTGCTACCTGTTTATACATTCTAGCCTTCGTTTCTTTTCTTTTTTTTCAAGCTCAGCACAAAAAATGTTCTTGAACAGCCGATTAATTCCACTCACTTCTGTATCCCAGCGAGGGCCTCCAAGACGTCCCCTCCCAGCTGCTTTTCTAGGTCCTCGACAACCTTCTCTACCACCCCTTGGCAGCTCACGTGGTCCTCCCTGATGCCAACGATGTTCTCCTCGATCACATCTGTGTAGCTCTGCTCTCCCAGCTCTGCCCCCACGTACTGCGCCAAGTTCTCCATTACCGCCTGGTTTCCATGCTGGATGGCCTTCAGATATGCCAGCTCCTCTTTCTGGGCCTTAAGCCGTCGAGCTGAAGCAGTGTTAGTGTTGAAGTGGACTGAGCACTTGTCCGGTTGGGGACCATAGAGCAGCGTCGGCGAGGGTGATGGCAATAGTGAGAATGATGCCGGTGCGATCCCGGCATGGCGGTGTGTCATCCTTGCGGGTTCATCACCAACTGCCTGGGAAGTGTCATTGGTGGCCATTATAGCAGAGGAAATGTCAAAGCCTGAACCCCAGTCACCATCCCCGCTTTGGCAGAGCGTTGGGGTTGTCATGGATACCCAGAGCAAGATGAAGGGCATCCAACAGCGCCACATGGTGACCTGGAAAGAGGAGGAGGTGAGTGACTTTATATGACCTCCGTGAACTTGATATTAACAGATGAAGAAGCTCCTTTAGGTCATGTGGAAAGTGATTTCTAGGGTCCTGGTTTAGCATAGACATTGTACAGCTCCTTAAGTTGAGGTGCATCAAAATGAGAAACAGCATATTGGCCTGTGACCTTAGTTATCCTTACTAAGCAAAACTATAGTAAAACGATGGACATAATGGTGCTGGTTCCCTCCCTCAGAATGAACACAATCTCCTCGCCATGAGGACAAAAGAGCAAATTTATAATTGTAGAGTTAAACATCTTCAAAACGCACATCACTCTCTACACCAGAACCTGGCAGCACCGAGAGAACAGGAAGTATTTGAGCCTCGCCTGTCCTCACCGCTCAGCCCTCGGAGTCATCAGGGATAAACACAGTAACGCTTACATGAGTCCGCCTTGTGACTCCAAAGAATCACAAGCAGTTCGTCACCTCGATTAGCGTGGTTAAGTCCAATCTGAAGCAGTTCCCATGAGACCTGTGGATAGTTATCATGCCAGCAGCAGGGTGTCATGGCGGCTCAGCCGGGCTAAAATGCATCAGTCTCATGACCTTTACACCTTTATTGCAGGCCATTCCCTGTCCCTCTCCCTTCTATCGCAGTGCACCATCCAATTAGGTTGAACTGTCTTCTTAATCTTTAATGTGCCAGTATCATTGTGGTTCATAAATGTAATACTGTCACACTGCATATTCCACCAGTCATCATTTTATATGAACATATAGTTTGCCGGGCTACCATTTCCTTTGCCTGCGACTTTTAGTATTCAGGAGCAGCTACCTCCGCCATCGAAGATGGGGGCGAAGGTTATGTTTTCACCCCTGTTTGTTTGTTTATTTGTCTGTACGCAAGATATCTCCAAAAGTGATGGATGGATTTGGATGAAACTTGGTGGAGAGATATGTTATGGGACAAGGAATTGATTTTAAAAATTCTGATGATCCGGCTAAAGGTAAGCACTCTGCCAAATGCCCTCTAGTATTGTTGTGTTTTTACTGCAAAACCTGTTCACAAACCAAATGTCCATTTCCAGACATTAAAGTTTAAACTGAACTGAACTGAACTGAACTGAATTGAATTGAATAAACCCTAGTCCACCCCTAAATCCCTCAGGGTGGCCATGTCCATCATGCTCTTTGTTTTTCAGTCAGAGATCGTCCCCTGACTGCGGGACAGTTACTACACTGACTCCTAGGAAATCAATGAAGCACTAACAAGCCCCTAATTGCTCAAGGTCTTTCTTTTACTGGTACAATTCCCTGAGAGTTTAACCCAGCAGTTACACTCCTCAGACTGTATTCATTTGCTGACATTTTCAGCATACCGACAACCCGTCGAACCGAAGGCACAAGCCATCACATAAAGATACAAATCTGTTTTTTTATTTTATTATTATATATTATATATTTATACACACTACTGGGTTAGTGTGTGCAGGTCTATATATATTGTTATATTCTGTCACAAGGCTGTGACCTGTGTTCGAAATAAATCTTTATGTTCCTATTTCTGATTGTGTTCATTTCAGTGAAAATGCAAGCCTCTCCTGAAGAAACGTGGTGGTTTAATCATGCTGCCGTTGTGATTCAGTGTTAGTCTGTTTGTGTTATGAATGCTACAGGAGGCCACAGATCTAGACAGGCTGTGGTTGTGCGGCAGATGTATGTGCCGCATCACACAAGCGCTATAAAAGTTGACGTAGCCCCATGTGGCGGTGCTTGTGCTGTTTTGGGTGGATAAGAGGCTTATCTGACACCTCGTGAGTCATGACAACACATGAGGGTTACAGAGAGAGAGACAGCTGCTTTCGTTGCATTTCTATTTGCTGAACATGAGGTGGGATTTTATCACAAAGGAGTTTTGTTTTTGCAAAGCGAGCGTCCCGTCCTCTGTCTGTGTTACAGTCAGACAACAACAGTGTCGCTTTAACATGCTGCACATTGCCATACATGCTCCTCTCCTCTGCATCTGGAAATACATTTGAAACATGAACCAGGCCTGAGAATCTGAGAGATGGAGGTTTTCTGCTGCCAGAGCACATTTGCTTTCAGCTGTAACCCAGTTAGTTTACTTTTGCAGCCGGCTTGAAACTATTTCAACTTCTCATAGCTGAAGTGAACATATTTGCATCGGTTGACTCGCACTCGTCGAAAAACACAAACTAGGTATGAATGCCCAGTCATGTGTGCTATTACAGCGGACACCATAAATGTTCCTATTTATTTAAAGATGAAGATGAAGGCCCAAACTCGTAAAAAAAAACTGTTGGCCACTTTCTCCCTCTCTCTGTTTCTACTTTAAATGGTGACCTCACATATGTCACAAGGGCTGTAGGAACAGTAGTAAAAAGAAACCGACCCAGACTGCAAGCAGACACACACACACCCAGGAGCCTGTCAGGGTGCTCATCCCTTTTGATTGACATGTGCAATGTGGTAGATTGGCTGATATCGCCCTCTGGAATGATTCCCATTTAATGAGTCTTTCCTGAGGTGACGCATGTCGCGATAAGGATATGCATTTTCCATGCTTGTATAGCTTAGAAAATAGATCACAGTAACACAGTAAAACTCTCAGACAAATGGGGTTTATTATTTGGACAATTTGAATATTTCACATCTTATTTACTCATGAAAACTACAGTGCATTCACAAACTGCACGGTACACAGGAACAGATAGGTGCTATGGTAAACAGGCCTATCTGTAACCAGTCAATCTGTGTCCTGGTACACATCGCCTATTAGGACCCATACTGTATGGCCTCAAGTCTAAATCAAAACTTTGAACAGGCTTTTAACTAATTTTGCAAGGGGTTGACACAATCCAACGTGTAAACACACCTGCAAGTGAATTTACTGAATCTGTTGAGGTGAGATTAGAAAATGACGCTCCGGAAAGCGTCTCCATATTCAACATTAGAGACGCTTACAGTTCCTCCCTTGGAGTACTGTAACACAGAATGAAGACCAAAACATGTTATTCTGACCCTTCACTGCACTTGTTTGGACTTTTATCAATCAAAACCTTATGGCATAGCATAGAGAAACAAAATGTCATGCCAAATGACATTAATTATTATAATTATTATAATTAATTGACTTAATCTTATATGTAACTTTACTTAATCTTATCTTATATGTAACTTTACTTAATCTTATATGTAACTTTACTTTTTACTGTGTCTGTGTTCAATTACCATCTCAGCAGTAAAAGGCACAAGTCAACGTCTGCACATTTTCCACACTGCCGTCCTATGGTTTAGCTGAAATGGTGTTTGTGTTACACTCTTTATGGCCTGTGGTGACCTTTTTTGGCTTTGCTGGGAAGGTTCCGTCATTGTGTAGTGGCTTTTATAGGCGGACTTTTCTTTTGGCTTTAAATAGTGAAAGCTTGCCTGCAGAAGGACAGCAGTGGACTGCCACGAGCTCAGAACAAGGATGCTCACAAGTCCCTTGCCTGGTGTTTCTTCTGACAGGAAAGGCTTGTAGAATGGGTCCAAATGTAACGTTTACATACAGTACATGCTGATGTAGTGATGACGTATTGATTGATTGATTGATTGAGTGCATGGAACTGCCCCTCCTTATCTACAATCCCATGTCAGGTTCCAAACTCCAGCTCGTCCGCTCTGCTCCTCCACCCTTGCAGGTCTCCCAGCCCCCCCCCATCGCTACATGGACTCAGAAGTCGCCCATCAAAAGCTCGACACTTCTCATCCCTCATCTACTCATCACTGTGATATACAGTTTGTTTGCTACTTTACTGTTGACAAAATGTACTTATTGTATTGGACAAAAGCGTCTGCTAAATGCCGTAATGTAATGTAATGCACACATCTGTCCAGCTGTAAATCTTCTTATTGCCTTTCATACTATGCCTCTCATCCTCCTCCTTGGTTGTGGGTCAGAGATAATCCGAGTGTTTGTAGTGGGCTGCAGGTCAGCCCTGTCGTCCATCTTGTCAAAGTCTCAACAGGTGTGCGTCACAGGTGTCACATTACTCAACCCAGTCGATGTTGCTATGACAACAAGCGCTTTGGCAGTAAAGCAGTAAGGAGAGACTCACGAAGTTCAGTGTTGATATAAGTGATACGCAATCATGTAAGCTAGAAACCTAGAATGGCAGCATTAACAGTTAAGACAGAAAGACAAGAAAGACACTCACAAACACACAAATCATCAATCATCAAAACAAATGTTACAACCAGACAACAGTTTAAAGAACTGGAAAATAATAGTTATAAATGTCATTATAATTGAGCAATAAGGATGTTTGTTAATACGAATCTGCTTTTTATACTCTTACCAATGGAGTACATGATGAGAGATCCTCAGCCTTCAGTCATACTCAAACTAATGGCAAGGTAAAAGTTTCATTAAACAAAAACACAAACTTACCTAACTCCAGTAACTTTTCACTGTTAAATTCTGCCACTTCCACTTTTTTGGTGGGGGTAATCAAGTAAAAAGATTCAAAAAGGTTCAGGGCTACCAGTCACGAGCACAGAGAGCAAATACTCACTCCGTTTCCTTCCTCATGTCAGAGGGAAAAAATGCAGACACATGCACACACAATTAGGGTTTGGGCTGGAGAGTGTGGTCGTCGGTGTGCCCCCGTCTGCTGTCGGGA
The DNA here is from genome assembly GCA_900312575.1 of Acanthochaenus luetkenii. NCBI lineage: Eukaryota > Metazoa > Chordata > Actinopteri > Beryciformes > Stephanoberycidae > Acanthochaenus > Acanthochaenus luetkenii. Next base: position 17,949 of record OMOT01028229.1, on the reverse strand, counting down.
GGGGATGGTAGGGGAGGGGATGTTTATAGAAAAGGCTGAAACTCAATGATTTCTTTCTTTGCAGTGGAAAGAGGGGCTGGCAAAAGGAGGGGTAAAGAGGAGGCGTAATCTAGTTCACATCTGTGTGCTCTGATGGGGGACAGATGAGGTATGAGGGTTCCTTAGTAAAGGGGCTTTCTGTGACCTTGCCGGACATCCATTTCCTATTTATTCTAGAAATGGGCCATGAAAAAAACTGAAGTGTGCACTTACAGTGGCTTCGGAAAGTATTCAGACCCCTTCACTTTTTCCACACTATGTTGCGTTATAGACTTAATTAAAAATTAATTTGATTGTATTCATTTTTTGCAATCAATCTACACACAATACCCCATAATGACAAAGTGAAAACACATTTTTAGACATTTTTGCAAACGTATTAAAAACAAAAAACAGAAATATCTCATTTACATTATTCAGACCCTTTGCTATGACACTCCAAATTGAGCTCAGATACGTCCTGTTTCCTTTGATCATCCTTGAGATGTCTCTAGAAATTGATTGTAGTCGGACATTATTTAGAAAGGCACACACCTGTTTATATAAAGCCCCACAGAGCACAGTGCATGTCAGCAAAAACCAAGCCATGAAGCCCAATCATGTCTTTATGGTAGAGTGGCTAGACGGAAGCCGCTCCTGAGTAAAAGGCGTATGAAAGCTCGCCTGGAGTTTGCCAAACGGCACTTAAATGACTCTGAGAGCAAGAAGGAGGGAGAAGATTATCTGGTCTGATTAGACAAAAATGTAACTCTTTGGCTTGAATGCCAAGTGCTACGTCTGGCGAAAACCAGGTACCGCTCATCACCTGGCTAATACCATCCCTACGGCGAAGCATGGTGGTTGCAGCATCATGTTATGGGGATGCTTTTTAGCGTCAGGGGCTGGGAGATTGGTCAGGATTGAGGGAACGATGAATGGAGCCAAATACAAAGAGGTCCTGGAAGAAAACCTGCTCCAGAGCACACACAACCTCAGACTGGGGCGAAGATTGAATAAAGTACTGAATAAAGGGTCTGAATACTTATGTAAATTAAATATTTCCGTTTACAAATCAAAGGCAACCAGTAATACAGATGAGCTTCGGTTTGAATGATTCATGATCCTACATTTTAAAGGGACACTAAGTACACAATGACTCTCCCTCTATCGGCGACCAAGGGATTGCAGCGACATCGACAGGTCTCTGGCACAGTTTTACAGTGGCCTGTAATTGACATAAAGAATGAAGTCACATTTTCACAACAGCTTGCTAATTAGACAGAGAGAGAGCCATCAGAAACATCTAGTGAAGAGGTCATGCATCACAATGCAGAGGGCTGTAATGGTCCTTTTGTGCTACGAGGCAGTGCAATCTTAGTTAATGCATCTTTAAATTAGCCTACATTTAGTCATCTGAAATAACATAATAATCTACATGCCACTAATAGTTTGACTTTAGTTCACCAAGACACACTGGACGTCACAACTAGCGTTTCTTTAACCCCTCTCTCGTTGCAAGAAATATCCCATCTCATTTATTGCAATTTTCTAAATGTAAATAAACACGTTGTGACTTAAAAAAGAATATCAAGAGTAATACAACCTTTTTACATGATTTACCATCTCTGTTTTATCTGTATACTTGTCCACGTACTTCTCTCTGTCTCTACTCGCTCTCACATTTAAAATAGCCTTGAAAATGACTTCAAATGCAAAATCCTTTTGAGCCACACGTTATCCTCGTGTTGTAGTGGGCCAGATGGTCTTTGCCAAACATGACAGAGGCAAGAGCCCTCAGCCATGTTTGGTCTACTTTCATGTCCAAGATGCTCCATCATGCCCCAATGGACAGGACGAAAGCATATGGGAGCTGTCGTTTTTCATTCTCAATCTAAACAGTGTCTTGCAACTGGCAGTGAAATCCTTCACATCCGCAGTGAATGTTGCATGACGTGGGCAATGAAATGCAGCGAGTCCCATTATGGGGGAAGGGAAGAATGTCTTACAAATGGCCGTTGGAACTGTGAGAGAGGTAGCAGATCCAGCGATCCATTACAGTGTATGGATTTTTATTAGACGTTGGAATTTGGTATTAGATGTATTTCAAAACGTAGTCTTTCTGTTAGGGGAAAAACATGTCACTGATAGTATTGACAGTCATGAGAACAGATTCACGACATACGGACATATAATGAAGTTTCTGTTCAATGGCCCCTTTTCACACATGAACCCCATAACACTGCCGGATTCGTTTTTCTGGTAAAGGTAACAGTTTCTGTTGTTCACACAAGACAACATGCCTTCCCGCCTTTTTAACACAACGCTGGCAATTCCGGTAAATTCCTCTGTTGTCATTTACCAGAACTTACGTTGAACCTTTGCGCCGGAGTCACTGCAGTTTGAAAACAAATGCTGCCATGTATGCTACTCATGTGGAACTCTCTTACTTCCACATCTGTCCAATTTGATTTTTGCCAATCCTTTGCCGCATTTATATGTTTAATATTGTACATGGTCCCTTACAAATAAAGTGGAAAAAATGTATAAATAAATGTGTGAAAGGGGCTTTAGAGAATTTATGTCTTGTATCTGTCACATTCTCTCTAATAAAACGTAATGGTCACACCTTTAAAATGTCAAGCATGACTGACAATGAAATATCCCATCTGGAATTCTATTAAAAAAGTACATCTTTGCAATGAGTGCCACAGCATTCTGGTGCTGATAAACTCCAACCAGGTTGCATCAGGCGAGTGTTTTGCCACTTTATACACTTTTCCCTTTTCAACAGGAAGGAACAGGCAGGCAGGGATTCGTGATGGTGTTTTTAAATCTCCGATGTGTCAGTGTGAGTGACAATTAATAAATCTGACACTAGAAATGTTGAGTGAAAATTTTGTGTTGCCGCCAATGGATATTCTCTAACGGTGACACATTTTCCTTCTTAGTGTGAGATATGATCTTTGATGTGGAACAATGTGACATGGGCCATGTTTCAGGTCAGCGGGTGAATCAATAAGGTACCGCAGCACATGTTATCATAAAACATCTAACATAGAACCATATCTACTTGCTAATAGTGTATTAACACAATCAAAACCAAAACAACAGAATAAAGCCCTGATCATTTCAAATTGGTAATTGTCTATTGAGGGTAAAGAAGCAACGGACCTTTTTAATTGTTGTGTTCAGCAGATCTGGGTGTAGATGTACAAATCTACTTAAATAGCACATTCCTGCCTACTTCCAATTGTGTTTTATGGTGATACCGCTTTTCTTTTGTTTTTTAGGCAGTTGAAAAATGTGAATATCATGAAGGACTTTCTCTGATGTGGTACTAGAGCACTTTGTTTAGGAGGCTTTCCTCAACAGCTCTCCCTATGATTACAAATATTGAGATTTTTCTTTCTTTAATTGATTGCGCAGTTATACATAACATTGCAGCCGGGTGGGATTCAATGAACGATGGTTATGTGAAATGTCATTGATCAAACGGACAGATATTAGGCTACTGTGTCGTATAATTGATTGACTTAAGTGTAAAGCACTTATCCCAGATACTGGGATGCAAATGGTGTGCAATTATCTTGAAGACTATTGTTCAAACTATATTAGATGTGTTGTGGCTTTCATTACACGTTTGTTTCGGTTGGAGTTTTGAAGTCCGACTGTAAATTGGCTCTGACTGTAGACTGCATGCTGTAGAACTTGAACCCTTCACATAAGCCTGTCACTATTACATAGCTATTATTCATTGATTTCCTATTGCTATAACATTTTGACAACTGTATAAAATGTTAAATCTAACAACATTGATTTATTTTCATATCTTATTGTGTGCAGAGATGGTTTATCCGCAGAGGCAGGGTCATATAAACCGGCACAACTCTGTTTTACAAGTCAGTTCTTTTGGTCTTATTCTGCATCCGGTCAGGGCCATGTTATGTGTTTCACAACAGACGCCATCCTAGAACAGAGGAAAAAACAGGCCTCCATCCAGACCCCATTATATAAGTCAACCAGCAGGAAATGAGACAGCCCAGGGATATTCTGAACACTGATCAATCACAGTGACACTGATTTGGACCAGTGGAAATACAACGCGTCTATACATATCAAAAACCGTATCGTTTAACATCCCAGCTCTCTTAGCTTATGTTTAACCTGATTAAATGTCCTTGGATTAATATAATATGACTGGTTAGAATGCAAGACCAAATTAAATCAGGCAAACATAATTAGCCACTTTGTATGCCTCCTGGAGTTCATGAAGACGGAGCTAGATGGCTACATAATGGAAGTCGCTGCTTGACTCCATCCTTTTGCAATTGTGTCATCGCTTACCAGAAAGGCAACAGAACAGAATTACCCATCAATAATGATAGAAACAGATATATTGTATTACAAACTAACATAGAGGGTCATAGCACAGTAAGCCTGCAAGAGATTAGCCGATGCAAAGCATTTATTTTATATTAAAGCATCATTAGAGTTTGGTAGAGATTTTGGTTGTGCAGTTACCTTGACATTATGTACCTCTAAATATTGTCAAGATATCATCAATAGTTGCTCCGTTGATTAAAACGTGATAATCCAATATGGTGTTGATTTCTCTCTCCGTTGATGCGTTTTTCGGAAATACAAATGTCAACTTTGTGTTGATTTGACTGCACATGCTAGGATTCGGATTAAATTAATTAGCTGTCTTCCACCAGCCTAACAGCGACAGATAAACTCTTTCACTCAAAACTCTCTGCCTGTTTCTCTCCCCGCCTGCTTCCCACCCGCCGGCAGAGGTTAGTGCACACTCCCCCCACCTCTTGACGGGGTCATTCATGTGCTTGATGTGATAGTGTTGGCAATACAGGCCTCTGGCCACATAGCTTGCTGTAGTCCTTGAAGTAAATAGGAGAAATCAAAGCAGGTGGGAAATGGCTGCAAAGAAAACAACCTCCCAGAACCGATGGTGTTCATTCGTCATGGTCGAGCCTAACAAATCTCAAATAGCGAAGTAAAACTCTTGAGATAGCAGCGCTTCTTTAATTTCTTTCCTCAAAGTATTTTTGCTTCCCTTTTCCATCAGCGCTATTTTGAAGTGTCCTACATTTTGGAAATAACACTAATCCTTATTTGTGGCAATGTTTCTTATCTTTTTTATTCTCTCTGTCTTCCCCTTCCCTTGCAAATACCCTTGAAGTTAAGGGAATATTGTTACAAACGTGAAAAGGGACCTTTAGGCGACAATTCTATATGAAAATGTACTGAGTTAAGAACCAAGTGTTACTGTATACCATAAAAAAATCAGATTCACTTGCCGCGGTTGCTCGATAAAGCTAGGACATCTTGATCTTTTTGTTATGATTATGATGCACATTTGATCTTCTCCATACATCTACATGGCAAATATCATTTGAGGATACGTGCTGTGTCACAAAGCGGCACGCTATGGATTTGAGAAAAGCGTTTGATTCCAGCCGGGGGAAAAAACAACTGAAGTCAAGTAACTGTGAACTTTTCTTAACTACGTTTGAAAGACTGACAGAAATGTTGGTCCTTGGCTCACTGAAGAGCTTGTTTGTTTGAGTGGGGCTCAAAAGTGGTTTACAATCTAGATGGGGAAGCCATTTTTAAAACCTTGACAGGAAGGCTAATAGGAGATGCTGTTAGCAGGCCAGCCGGGGTGATTCCCTCCTGGAACCGATGCACCAAGAAAATCTCTCTCTCTCTCTCTCTCTCTCTCTCTCTCTCTCTCTCTCTCTCTCTCTCTCTCTCTTTTCCTCTCCTCCCTCTCTCCCTCTCTCCTCTCTCTCACTCTCTCTCTCTCTCTCTCTCTCTCTCTCTCTCTCTCAAGGGCGGTGAGGGAGGTCAGAAGTCAGACGAGGAGGGAAGTGAGAATCAGGACCCCCAGCTGTACCCTCATACAAGCGGGACCTCTCAATCAATGCCAGGCAGCCAAAAGAGGCGTGGTAGAATAGTGCGGGTCGTGGGTCACAAATGTCAAGCCAGTTTTATGTGCCAGATTAAACACTGGGAATCCAGAGGTGGAGAACGTCTCTGAAGGCCGCTGGGTGCTGACCTGTCTGAATGAATTTTGAATGAGTTTTATTTTGAAAAAAGCTCAAGAAGATTTGGCTTCAAGTTCGGGCACAAAATATATAGCTGGCCAACTTTTAGATTAATTTTTGCCCTCTACACCTCTATATTTGATATTTCTCTTCACAAATGTAATTTGAGTGGAAAGAGCAAACATAAGGCGTATGATCGCACTCAAGTCAAACTCCATTTCAGCTTCTTGGATGTTGGTTTTCAAGCTGGCACACTCCTCTAACTGCCATTGGCATTCAGATCACGCCGCTTCCAAACGAACTCAAGATAGCTCTGAGGGAGTCAGGCTGTCCTTGAGGCACTCGTCAGTCCACCGTAATAATGGGCTTTCCACACACTACGTACAAACTCACCGGGCGCTCACGCGGGAGGATAAATCACCGGAAGAGTTGCACTCGGGTCACAAATTGAATTTAAAACGTTCCATTGACTTTAAATAGTGGATGTGGCACGTGTAATGCCCAGGACATAATAGTTTGCTCCACCGAGCAGCCAAGCACCAGGCAGAGGATTAAATGGTGGCGCCGTTCTGGATTTGCCACACACTGGGATAGTCTTAGTACAGTTAAAACATCGACGCTGTATTTAGCAGATCTGCTTAAATACGTCGAGGTTCAACCTGTTCTCTCTTCCCCTCCCTAATACAGTACACACACACACATACACACACTCCATAATATTTCATGAAATGTGATGATGGTGGCTGAATCTGTTCCGTTATTGCGTTGTCGCATGGACACTACCTCTCCTACCTGTCTGTCGCCGCATATGAATGTTTTGCATAAAATATGTCTCTCTCGTTGTAACGGGACGCTGGATCCTTCATAGTGGAGTAAACTGCTCCAGAGATTGTTGAACGTGAAATGGATCAGCATATATATTGCTTGATTGCCAACAAAGAGTCATCTTTCCCTGATTAAACAAACATTAGTGAGCAGTGGTTGTGGATTCTGATGCAGCTTCCCTGCCAGAGTCTTAAATACTGGCACATACCGAACATGAACACCTCCACCTGCTCTCTGCCTTTGTTCGGGGGAGAAAACCCCACTGAGGTGACTTAGTTGTTTACTGGGTAGTTGCCTCCCAGAGTCAAAGGGCAAAGGAGATAACAGGAAACAGGAGACAGACAGACATGTCAACTCCAAGAGTCTCTGTTGGGCAATACGGACAGACAGGCTAGGAGGGAGAGACTTTGTAGATATTGACGATGTGAGTACATATCTGTGTGTGTGTGTGTGTGTGTGTGTGTCCAGAATTGCTGAGTGCTCACCCTGCAGCCTATTACAGGATGATGAGAAGGCCGTTGAGATACCGCCACGACCGGTAATACTTTTGACTCTGCCGAACGTAAAAGCAACTATGTGCATTTTTTCTGCATCAGTACCCTTTATATAGTCATATTGGGAATAGGCGCATTGGAAGTTAGGAAGAAAATGAAATCAAATTTGTGCAGCATTTATATGGCAGACTTATCACCAGTGGGACTGTGCTGAAATACAGTGTGTGATATAAATAATACATATTCAGTGGCGGGGCAGTGGATTTCAGGCAAACCATTCACAATATGATGGACACACAATATGTTGACCAGTTTTAGCAAAAAATCAGGCTCATCATTGCTTCAACAGGCTTTTCCTGATCTTGAAAAACCGGCTTTGATGGCAAACTTCTTTGCTGAGTTACTTTAGGAAATACAGTCTTACAGCAACTGTGGACTCCTTGCTGAATTGTTGTTTCGTGTTATAACCACGATACTGAGGTAAGACCCACCGAACCAGTGACAGATTTTAGATGGTAGACATGTCTACTGTCATGCGCCCTCATTTCCTAGACTTCAGTAATATGCAAAATGTGAAGAACCAGAGTTAATACATTACACTTGCACAAATAATAACTTATTTAAAAGAGTTTTCCCCGTGTATCATTTATGTTTTTGTATGTGTTCAGTGTCAGGAGCAGTTGAGCCTCAGCTAACTGTGGCTGGACTCCATGGAGATCCAGAATTTAGCTGTGAGGCCGTCTTGTTAAGTCACTGTCAATCTCCCTCCCAAGGTTAACAGCCTCCCTCTGGCCTGCTGTAAAAACCATCCTCAAAGATTGGACGCATTTTATGATGCATTTGATCACCAAATGGAACCACTGCCGCCATATGCTTAATTGAACACAATGATATACTGTATCATTGTAAATCCACGCAACAAAATGGTAAAATCTTTTCACACAGCCACTGAAAATGTGCGGAGCTGCCTCGTCACAGTTTTGCCTATCACAATTAAGGCACCGACTAACATAAGATTATCAAAATGTTCATTCAGAGGTTTGGTCCAAGATGTGAAGTCTCTTACCCATTGATGAAGCATTTCCGTCTGTCAATGCCTATATATTTTGCTTTGCAACTGTCGCACTGCACAAAGACAGGTGTGATAAAAGAAGCTCTTTGCCAGTGCATCTCTCAGTTTCGCTTCACGGTCGTCCCTTCCGCTGCATTATTTGTTATCCTTTATACCCTTGTCAATTGGGATCAGTTATGCAATGCATTTCCGATACAGTACGGTCAACAGCCCATCTGTCTGTGTATACTGTTCTGAGTCAAGGGCTCAGTTCAGGACAATGCTGTCTCGTTCCTCTCAGATTACTGTGCCTAGTTACAAAACCAGCTGATGGCGTAGCTTTACCCAGGGTCAAACACTGTGGTTCATCTCCATGTATCAAATTCCATGTTGACCGCACAGAACTATTATTTAGCGATCATCATGGCTTATTACTGGTGGACACCGCATGCACAAGCCACTGGTCGACAAGGGCACGACAACCGACGACCATCATTTGATAGCTTTGAATTTGTGCTATACCGTTTACCGTTTTGTGCTTCTACCTGACTTCTCCTAACAAAAAAGATGGCTGTTGTAAGACTATTCGAGTTCACATTACACTGATAAAAGAAAATGAAAGAGTCAACATCAGGCCTCGCTATTCCTTTTCATGCAATGTAGAAATGCTGGTAATTGGAACAGGGTGGGCATGATAGAGGTAATAAGTGGTGTTTGGGTGTTGTCACAGCTTCGTTTTAGATCCCCTACACTGGCAGATTGTAGGGGCTAATGGCTGGTATTGGAGGTTCTGTGCCTGGGACGCACTTCTCGATTACGGTGATTGCTGGCAGCTAGGATACTGGCAGAGTGTGTGTGTGTGTGTGTGTGGAGGGGGGTGGGTGTGGCATATCAAATAGGAACACAACAATATTGATTAGATAATTTCCGACTGTGTTTTCATTTACTCAAGCTTTAGCTTAAGCTATTCAATCCATGGTGTTTTAATGCTGAGTAACAGTCTGATACCAGTAACCAGTGACAGTTAACTCCATTAGTTGCTAGAAGGTAGTTGTGTGCACTGGCTGTGTCATTTTGTGAAATAATTAGTATTGGAATAGGTTTCAAATAGGTAGAGTCACGTTATCTTACCTAAAGTCGAGACACAAAATAGTCTTCTTATGGTATACTTATACGTATATGGTTGTATGCAAGGAACGTTAAAGACTAATGTAACATTGCGTGTTTCAGATACTTGTATCTGCACAGAATACCATTGCTCATGTACCATTGGAGGACTGCGCTGAGTGATTGATCGCAAACAAGTGTTTAAATCCATGGCCACTTATTGATTGGTGTTACAACTAATAGATGGCAAGGTTATGTTGTGCCTGAGGCCGGATCTACTAACATGTCGCAATTCCAGGCGCGGCACAAAAGCAATTGCGGATGCAATCGGTACCGCCAGTGCGAGGTATTTACTAAAGTAGGGCACGCAAATGAGCATAGATGCAGATCATTAATTAGAATTGCGCAAATATACACGGGCCAAACAATTCACACAACAGCCCGTTTGCTGCAACTTAATGATTGGCAAAAGAAGAGCATCTCCAGTGGAGCTGAACGTGTTGCTGGCAGAGAAAACCCCAAAGAGCTCTCTACTGGAAAGAAGAGATGTTTTACCAGCCCATAAAAAGGCACTCTGGGGCATCGTAACAAATTAAAGGGAACGCAGTTGGGCACCAGAAGTGTGATTTAGCAGAGGTAAAACTGGTCTGATATGAGGAGGGGAGGAGGAGAATCTAAACGTTTGCCACAAATAAAGCTACCGGTGGTGTTCCCTCTGATGAAGAGCCTTAACTCCCTTGGAGGAGCAAGTGCAGGAGACCCTGACTGAGACGCGGGTGACAAGGTGTGGGAGGGATGGATACCTCGTGAAGGTACGGTGATACGTGATATTGTGGTTCCTCAGCTTCCTGGCAACAAGGAGATGACTGATTCAATTCTATTTGAAATGTACGTATGTATGTCTGACCAGCGTCTTGAAGAAAGAGGACGCAGCCTCCTTTTTATTTTCTTGCCGACACAGATCAATGGAGGCTAACCAGCCCCTATGTCTCTCACAAAGCCCTCTTTATTAATGTCTTTTGTGTGGGGGTTAATATTGGAGCATAGGGGATTTATCATACACCTTATAATACACCACTACACTGTATATGAGGCACTTAAAGTGTGCGGGGGGCTTTTAGGGAGCACTATGCAGCTCTGTGCAGTCCCCTAATTCATTCGCATCACAGTAAGTGAAGAGGACATTTGACTCCCTTAAATGGGGAAGTCAATGAGGAATCCCTGATGATTTATAGCCTGGTGCAAATACATGTTCTATCTCCCATATGACCAATTTTACTGTAGTTTACTTGCATGTACGTCTGTGGGTTTCCCCCACAAATGCTCCTGAGTGCTGGGCCATTGCTGCCTTCATCATCCCTACTTAAAAAAATCGTATGACACCATAAAATACAGATTTATGATACGTTTTCAGCATTTGGAGGAAGTACACATCATCAATCTTTTTTTCCTCTGGAAAAGGTAAAACTATCGATCATATAATATGACTTTATTTGACAAATAACCTCGCCAAACAAAGTAGAAGGGTTGTCTAATGTAGATTGAATAATCACCACTCTTATTAGCGGTTGATTACTGCTACTCATGTGGCGTACATTTCTGATACAATGCTGTGGTTGTATAGCATTTGCCATAATTCATAATTCAATTTGATTCAGCCAGTACAGTTAGAAAATCACGAGCTACTGGTATGTGAATGTACAGCACAGCCTCCAGTTGGTTGAAGCTTGTTTGACTCCTACCATACTGCCTGGTGTACGAGCGCACACTGTATTTCCCTTCTGCAGGGTTTGGTGCCCACTCTAATTCCCATAAGCACTGCGCATTGCAAAGTGCGTTAGTTACACATGAATGAACGAAGGCACAAACGAACGCGCACACAGAGCATCATTTTTAGTTAGTTGATTGAATAATTTACCATTCTGTGACATTTAAATCTCAGAATGAATATAGACCACAAAGTAACCAACAACAACTACAATTTTGAAACAGATTAATCACAATCTATCAGCCTCCATGCTTCTGTAGTGTGACAAATGGACCTATTAGGTGCTAATTAGGCCTAGGTGATGGAAAGCAGTGGCCGAGTGAAGGATGTACTTCCTCAGTGAGGAGACACAGGGGGCGTGACAAATGTTTTCAGCCCCTAAATGTGTGGCTCATGACTGACAATTTTGATAGCCTCAAGCGTTCATCATGAATAGAGTTTCCCAAGAGAGGCAATTTGTCCCAGGATGGAGAAATGAATTAAAGACAGGAATGGCCCCGTAACAGTGTGAGAATGCCCTAAACAGTTTTCGTGCTCTTCGTGTTATCTTTCACAAGTTGAATAACTAAGCAGGCACCTGGAACCTACAGTCTTTCATCTGTATCGATTGTTTCAGAGCGTATACCAGAGTTCCTCACCGGATCGGTAGCATTGCGGCATCACAACACGTGCATTTTAAGTTGTACTCGGCAGCATAGCAAAACTCTGAGGTAGTGTTGTCTTGATAGCTAGCGCTGTAGAACAACGCTACCTAATAATTGTTGAAATGAGCTGAGGAAATGTACTCGAACTATGTCACAATGATCTCATGAAGGTTAAAGGACGTCAAAGGTGAGTAAAGGTGAGTGTAAATAATATATATATATTGAGAATAATGTTTTTCCTAGAAAATAGGGGAAAACATTTTCATTGGATTTTGACAATGCAACAAGTAACAAAATGGACCCCTTTATCTCTCGTTTATTCAGGCAAGATGACTAATTTACAGTGTAAATGCTATGGCAACGTGTTCTTTCCCGTTATCTGTGCCAAACGACGCTATTATAAAATGGTACGTCTGTGCAGTGTGTTGTAGTGGAAGTCTCTGCAGAAATTAATTATGGTGAAAGCAAGCTTGGCAAAGACCGTGGACAGGTGGTAAGGGGCAATTTTGAATCTCTCCTGTGCTCTGCGAGTGAAGATGCCACTTTGTATAACCTCTCTGCAGTAGATGAGCACATTGGTGTAGTCTGTCCAACTGTCAGTACATTTGAAATGAGCCAGCGTTGACAGCTCAGGCGATTAGACGAGGTGCTGTGCAATCCTCTGCAGTCATCTGTCTTCACGCTCTAATTGCAACTCAGATTGGAACTTAGTAGCAGCAAATATTTTTCCTATTCCATTTGGGTTTCATAACTCATACTAACATCGGCTTTTATCAGATGTTGCTAATATCCCGCGCCGTAAGTGTTGCTGAGCATCTGGAGTGAAGGCGTTATACCATCGCATCCCTCAGTGTGCAACCTCACACTGAAGTGCAATCTGTGGCTGTGGGCCTTTCTG